>JYFJ02003586.1:0-39844 GCA_000934665.2 Catajapyx aquilonaris | reverse complement strand
ATATTCTGTCATAAATACACGAACACACGCCTGATGCAGCTAACTCGGTCCAAAAAGAGTTCATTAATTTGAATCGGATAAAGAAAGGTCAAAAAAGAGCCTGCCGTCTCCATCATTATGCTCGCGGGGGTACATGTCTTCATATACGTGCTAAGTGTGTGCTTGGTGGTGTGAATTGTGTTACAATCTTTGCGTATGTTTGTCGGTGGTTCAATGTCAGTTTTCAGTGTGCCAATTCGTGTCATTCGGTTAGCCAAGAAGGGAATTATGCCCCTTTTGCCTTGCCTAAGAACTTTCGCCCGCGGGCCGGCCCCAGGGCGAAAATGTGTGATTCGGGACATTTGACGTTGTCTTGGATGTCTGGGTTACAGGTCTGCCAGTTCTCAAATTTTTAGCTGACTTAGAAGTGTGTGAAAATAATTACGTAAAGTGCATGACATTGCATGGAAAGCTCTATCCCAGTTTGAATTTATCCTCACCGTGACGTCACGCCAAAAGCCACGGTCACGTGACAAGAGCAAATCTGTCGGGACGGCTCCCCCCTGAGTCTCACGTACCACATGCTTCGTTTTGTAGTGTCAGGCACACTGTCAGACACCTAGAATTCTAGATCTTTCCACCAAGCTTTCGAATCCTCTAAGGACGTGCCAACCCTGGTGCCTCTGAGCCGCTCTGGTACAGTACACTTCAGAGCAGTAGGTATGGCCGATAATAGCCGACAGACAAGCAAGGACGACAAACCCTCTTCCGTCGGAAGCCCCAGCAGAGCAGATGATCCTGTAGCCATGGGCCAGCCCAGTCAGAACGACGATCGCCGAGTCATGGACAACCCGCCGTCTAGCAGCCAGATGATGGAATACGTGGGCAGTGGAAGCAGCTCCGTCACTTTGGCCCTGGGCTGGACTCCGCATAATATTACTCGTTCTGGTAACTTTACTAATGCCTGGTTGCACCAACAAAATTACCGGTCCGATAGCTCCTAATGGACAGATAGGTAGACCTTTTAACATGTGCTATCGGTCTGTTAGGAGCTATCGGACCGGTAATTTTGTTGGTGCAACCAGGCATAAGATGATAAGAGAGACACAACTTATTTGTGCTTCACATGTAATTCACATCCAAAATGATGGGGGACTCCCATGTTTGTGCACGAGTCCTGACCAATATAATTGCACAAAATATGTATGTTTTAGTATGTAACTATTATTATTATTATTATTATTATTATTATTATTATTATTATTATTATTATTATTATTATTATTAATTTACCCCGTGCCAGGCATCAATGGCCTATTTGGGGGGTGGCACACCACCATCAGTTTTCTCTGTCATTTTTCTTCAGTCACTGGTGCAAGGAGTCAAGGATATAGGGTAGGGGTAGGGATTTTTGGGGAGGGAACATGGGGTGCAAGTGCAATGTCTACACATGGGTCATGTGCTGTCCCCCAGGAGGTTAGGTTGCCAGACACCTCCTTGGTGCAGGTCAGAGACCCTCCCGACGCAGGTGAAAGGAAAGTTCCCCAGGCGGGGATCGAACCTGGGGCCTTTCACTCAGCAAGCCGTGACGTTACCATCACGGCCACCACACCTCCCCCAACATGTAGCTTACTATTAAGTTCATGATGAGAGTCTGAGGATGAAAAACTGGGTTAATGCATAGAAAACTGAAGCAATGATTACAGTAAAACCTGTCTATAGATGTTGGACGCTCGCAATTCTGAATAAATTGTCCAACATACACTGTACTGCATGCATTAAGGCAGTGGTTTCCAACCTGGGGGTCGCGGGGGGTCGCGAGCCTTGGTTCAACTTTTATTTTTGCAATTTTTGTGTAAATTGAACAATTTTTGCGGCCGTACAGAGTGTATGTTTTCTGGAAATGGGCCAGTTGTAGAAGGGCTGGGAGGGGAGAGGGGGAGGGGGTCGCACATTTATGGAAGCATGTTTAGGGGGTCGCAGTTGGTAAAAGGTTGGAAACCACTGCATTAAGGGTTTCGAACATCACAGGTTTATTTTATTGTGCAGTACAGAACAGTTTTATTTCTGAGACGGGCCAACATTTTGATTTAAAAATCAGTGACATGTGGCAAGTTTAAAACTTTACTTCCTCTCTCTCATCAGTGAAATTTAAATTTTCTTTCAGGCAGCAAAAATATTGTCAATAAGAGTGGGTTGATATGACAAATAATGAAGTTATAATTTTTTAATGTACTCAAGGGTATCCTGATGAGAGGNGAGGGGGGGGGGGGGGAGTTTATTGTTGCAACCTGGTTTTTCAGCATCATCATCTTTCTTACTGTATAAACAACCCTTACTCACTCAGCATTCAGCTGACAATGAATTGCATGGTGATGATCCAAGATATGAGGGAATGTTTCTAAAAATATGTCGAGGAGACGGATATTCAGAGGTTGGATAATTGAGGGGTCTGATATCAAAAACAGCCAAGTCTACATGGAAAAACTTGTTGTAAAATGAGCAAAAACGGATGATTACTTAACTTTCACTGGTACAATCTGGAAACTTTTTACATCCATATATTGCCCCAGTTCAGCTTCATACGCAAATGTTCAATTATTATCCAATGACATGAAAATTTATAATTGCTGCAGGTATTTGTGTTAGACCCCCCAAAAGGGGACTCAGTGGCTGTTTATTTTATCTCAGACCCCTCAATTGGGAGTTATACTGCAGTTATATTGAGAGACGTCACTGTGGCTACCATGTTAGTTCAGAGCAAAAAATGTCTTGTGTGACTTCAACAGTGGAAGCACTGCTTGCTACGGATGCTTTCATTCAATATAGTTCACTGGCCTCCACCACCTCACTGCTCGGTCATAAAACAACATAACAGACAAGGATGCCAACACATGACTTTCCTGGCTGATAGGTAATTAACGGAAATAAAAAAAAGGGGGAAATGGGTGTGATATGGGATGGCAAGTACCAGATTTGTCTAGATTTACTCAAAATTTAGGTGCAAATTGTCACTTTTCTTAAATTGTTGCTAAAAGGAATTATTTGTTCACACAGCCATTTCTTGCACAATTTTTGCTGCCAATTCTAACAGCCATCTGTTCACCTTGGCCAACCATCAAGGAGGTTTTAAAGTTCTAATGTAAAACTGAATTAAATCTCAATTAATTGATCCAAAATTATCATGCAATTGTGCCTTGAGGGGGACATGTTTACTTGCCAATCAAGATGAGGTGGCATTTGGAAATTGAAGTAACTTTAATGTTGATTGGTTGCCTACATGCATGGAACTCTTTATAATTCAATGTTGTAATAAAGTCCTATTTGCATTCTACTTACAGAATCTAACAGCAGTGGTTCGAGTGGAGTTAGTATACATTCTGCTGAGAGTAGTGCAATCCGACTGAACCCAAGGCAGCCTCGGGACTTGCAAGGATTACTAAGATTATGTATGCGAGCCTCGCAAGGGGAAGATACAACTGTTACACACACTGGCGGAACTCTTGATGAAGAAGTACAGTGCTGATCCTACTTTAGATAATGATAAATGACTAATAACTTGTAAGCCTTACGCATGTCTTTCATTTCAGAGAACGGAGTGGCTTGAGTCGGTTTTAAACAGCATGTCCACTGATGCAGTTGAGACCCTGATGAGTGCAGTGGAGGTGATCGAGCGCAGTGTTAATGCTGAAGGGAAGGCCATGGAATGCCAGGGGGCATTGGAGACCTTAGCAGACAATATTGGTAGTATCGACATGGCTAACAGTAAGTTTCTATGCCTACATCACTGCGTACAATGCATTATTTTTTACTACATGACATGAGAGCTAGATAATTTTAAATGTACTATTTATTTATCAGACTTCTTCAAGATGGGAGGCTTTAGAATATTTAGGCCGTGCTTGGAGTCGCCACATGAAAATGTCCGCGCAGAAGCTGCCAATGTCATTGGCGAACTAACCCAGAACAATCCATCATGCCAAATTGAGATGATAAAGGCCAACTTTGTGCCCCTTCTTGTGAAGATACTGGACACAGATCAGTGTGAGACGGTACAGGTCAAAGCACTATATGCATTATCATGTGAGTTCCTTCACTCCTCTATTTGCATGAGGCATGTGCTGCAATTATTTTGAACCTTTCTGACATGGCAGGCACTGCAACCTACATTATACAGTAATAGCCACATTAGAACTTGGGTGCTTCATCACTAGCTTTTATTAGTTTCATTTCTGATGTTGTGACATCAGGGTGTTCAGTTCTGATACTGCTGTTATAGATTTTCTTTCAGAAGTGACAGAATTGTTGTTTCAACTGCTTCCTATTTGATTATTATTATCTCGGCATAAAAGGAGCAAAATCATCAAACCTTATCATAGTACAGTACATGGTGAAACCTTTATTAGAGCGCTTTTGCTGCCACCACAATACTTTTTCTTTTGGTCACTCCCTAGGCTCTGGCCAGTCAAAACTTTTCCCAAAATGGGGAAACGATTTAAGTTTTATAACAAGGTTTGGCGCATGGCCTGGGTGCTAATAGATGACACACTCAAACTGTTTCATATTTTGAGTGATGGTCATGTACAGTCAACACTGCTGTGAATCCTTCAAACAACCCAGACCATGGTTCAGACCCCATGCTGACTGATCTTCACTTGTAGGGTAAACCATACAGTTACGGGCCACCATACAGTTATGGGCCACTAAGAGTAATCTTATTTATATTAAGGCGTGTAGTGTAAGTAGTGATCATTTTCGCCCATGGGTGGCTGCACTTCATTGTTGGAAGAACATTGGTTATATTTTTTCCCCTGTCGGACCGCCATCAAGGTCGCCAGAGCCTCTCGTCTCTGAGTCACTTCCAATATGGCCGCTTCCTTAAGTAGTTGGTAAGGAGCAGCACTGCAGCTAGTGACAAGTTACAAAGGTCTTCGTTACTCCAGGTTGCCGATGTCGATTTGCATGGCTAGGGTAGACTCCATACTTTCATATTTCGTAGATAATGATGAGTCAGTGTAGATAGCATGAGTGGAAGGGGGTGGCCCATAACTGCGTGGATCAAAACCATCACTTTACAGTAATGGGCATACCCTACCCAAAACTGTATTTCGAGGTCAATTTTAATAAAAATTGCTTTTCGAACTTCCTCCCCCTCTCCATTCATCTTTGGTCATCAGTAAGCAACCCCCCTGACCCTAGAAGAGGATGACGTAATGTTTGTTTTCAGTTACGGTATCTGTATATTAGCCTACACTTAGCATGCATCATTTTATCCAATAGTGCCCCTAGACCCTACCCAACATGATGGAATAAGGGGAAACAGGGGAGGTGGACACCTCCAGAAGTGGGCAGGTAGGGGAATATGTGACAATCATGAAGGAATTTCAGGTGAGAAAGTCATCTGTTCTTAACGAAATTCTTTGCTTGGCAGGCAGGTTCGGTAATTCCGGAGTAAATGCGTCTTTCACGCAAATGATGACAGAGGCTAGGCGGGTGGTCATAAAAACTTGAAAAACTGCTGAGGCAGTAGGAAACAATGCTGGGCAACACCCTGCACCACGAAAGTGCGGCAAACAACAATAGAGTCCCTACAATTAGGTGGCCCGTAACTGTCCCAAAGACGGCCCATAACTGTGAAGATGTGGCCCATAACTATACTTTTGTGACTTTTTTGGAACTTTTCATTACCAAAAATGACAGTAAGGAAGAATTTCAAAATTGCAGTTGCTCCTTAAAAGAGAACATTCTGACGATTCAGAAAAAAAATATAATCAAACTGCAGATGTAATTACTGTGGGTCATGTGACGATGTGAACTTGGAAAATTTCTTAAGTGGCCCATAACTGTATGGTTTACCCTATTACTTCTGGAAATTTTTGAGGAGAAATTGTAGGGAGTGATGAATCAAAAGAATAGGCTTGCGGGCACAAGTGCTTGACATGGTCTTATGAAATCTGGTGCTGGGGCTATTTAAAACAAGATTGGCAAATCACGTGAGCGTGATTAGAGTAGACTTTTCATATTTCCCCCAACATCCGTCATGGGGCTGGGACTGTAACTGAAACCACCCATAACTCATTTTCGGGCAAAAGTAGACTTACCCTTTTCCCCCTCCCTCCTCCTACCCCCAGACCGCCCCTTTCCCCTTTAAAAAATCTATCCTAGCAAACCCATCTTTTAGACCTTATTTCATCCATCGAAAAAAGTCTTATAGCCCAGCTCTGTCCGTCTGTCCGTGGATAGGTATCATGGGATACGAGGAGGGAGGAGGGAAAGGGTTATCTGGGGGAGGGGACGGTGGGGGGCCTAGGAGCTCAGGGGGAAAGGGACTGTCTGGGGAGAATGGCAGGTCAGGCGTAGGGGGTGGTGGGGGAATGGGGCAGCCAGGGGGAAGGGGCGGATAGAGTGAACCCGGAACCCGAAAATCGAAAAAAAAAAGTCTTATAGTACGGCTCTGTCTGATACCTGTCCACAGACAGACAGAGCTGTTCTATAAGACTTTTTTTCTCGAAAAAGTCTAAAACGTGATTGACATTTTGGTGAAAAGCGAAGTTTTAAGAGTGTTTTTTTTTATCACACCAGTCGGATGCTCAACATATCTACTAAACAATGCCAACCTTAAAATTGCCCAGTGTTGCTTTTCTTTGGCACCAGCTGCACGTACGTTCAACTGTGCGCGCAGACTGCCTTTTAGTGTCTGGGGACAAGCACGGCTTTTGGCGCCTCTGTAAGCATTCCCATTCATTCGATCACTTCTCAAGCATGTCTGTTGGATGCAGCTTGATGTCCTGTTTCGATTGATGTGCTTAAATTGTCGGAGGGTGATCTCTGTGTGTGTCAGTTTCAGTAACTAACCAGAGTCATCCGAAACCTTTGGTTCATTACTGAAAATTACAAAAAAACTCCTGTACGCACCCTATACAAATGATTTGGAGCGTCAAACTTGCAAACCTCCATGGGAGTCGTGCAATACAGCAGTGTGCAAAGATTCAGCCCAATACCATACCTTCATGTATTTATTTGGACGGCAACAAACCAAGGCATTTTCCTGCTGCCGAGTGTGCTCCCTCCGATGTCGGCTCAGATAATAAGCAAATTCATGGCCAAAAATGTAGATATTTTTATGTAAGGGTTCTCAATGGCGCTGATTTCAGATTTGATGTCAAGAATTCAAAATTTAAAATGGCAGATCCGATATGGCAGACAGCATATGCGAGAATTGGACAGGTATACAGTATTAGTGTCAAAATTAGTTCGGGACTTTAGAGCGCTCTGATTTCAAATGCAATGTAAAAAGTTACAAATAAAAGTGGCGCAATGTGTTATCCGGATATGCCCTGATGCTGCCGCTGATTTTTTGGGGGAGGAAGGAGGAGGGATACAGCTCCAGAGGAGGGCCCATACTCTTCAGTGGTTCTCATTTATGATGCTGACAACAAATTTTCACGAATCCCTCAGGTTATATAATATATAATATAATATATTATTATTATAATTGTGGGGTAGTGCTCACCTTAGCGGTATCTGCACAGACCTTTATTTGTTAATTAGTTGTACATTGAGTACATATTGGAACCAATGCAACATGCCTGGGCCCATGGGCAGGATGACAGGAGGGGATGTGCAAGGTGCAGTGCATCTGATGCTGTGGTCATTTTGTGAACTCCCCGGGTGATTTGTCTTAACGGAAATACCACCCGAGACGAAGCTAGAGATGACCCGGAACTCTGCACGAGATGAAGGGGCTGGGATCGAACCCAGGACTTTAATATCCATGGCCGCGTGCGTTACCGCAGCACCACTCCGCCTCCTTCGCTCAAGTTATAAACACTTTCCTCTATTTACAATGCCTCTGCAAGATGGGTGGTCCGGAAGTTAATTGTCTCTAGCGGTCAAGGTGGCAGGTGGTGGCAGCTAGTCTTTGGTGCTTCCCAGTCATGAGAGCCTCCCGCTTTTTATAGGCCATAAATTTAAAAATCTGCATTTATCTGTGGTACTGATGAACTTCCTTGTCTTTCACTGCCCGAGATAATTTTTGTACTTACCAGCCAAATTGTAATTTGCTGTTATAAATTTTTGAATAAACATTTATTAAAATGTTTTCCCCTCTAGTCAGTTCATAACTTCATTGATGTGTCTGTGTCAGCCTGGTCCCCAACGACTGGTGTGTAGGCAGGCAGCACCCTTTTCATATACTGGATTGCATCCAACATACACAGTCATCACGGCATAGTCCCGTGATGAGGTATAGTCAGCGATGACCAGGTCATACGACCCAGCCATCTCAATCGACCAATACATGATAATCCTCTGATGATTGGTCAGGTGTCCTGATGTGTCTCGTTTTATTTATGTATGCCCTGAAGTGGTAAAAGAGCTCACAAATACTACCCATGCAAGGGTTCTGAAGAGTGGAAAATCGCCTTGGTTCGTTACCTTTTTTTTGGTTCGTTACCAAGAGTTTTGTTGCGCTACGATGCAAAGAAAAGCAGATACCAGTACAGCAAGGTGACCAATGGATTCCTCACACTTTTCTTCTCTAGAGCATCTCTATACTGCCATCACAACCACTTAGGATTCGCAGAGTTATTACTCAGTGTAACCTGGTGCGGAAATGCGTGGCCTCAAAACTTTGGTTCGTTACCGTGTTTGTTCTCGCTCCCCTGGCACTGTTGAATTATATATTTGTTTCTGATTTGTGGCAAAATTCAGCCCTCGGAACCTGGAACTCGATACAAAAAAACAGAATCCCCAAAGGTTTTCCACAAGCACGGAAAATCGCAACGAAAGTTTTAAAAATTGTCCTAACCTTGGTTCGTTACCGCAAAAATGCCCATATATTATTATGTTGCTTTCTGCGAAGTAACCAACTCTGGTTTGAAATAGGAGAAATCATGCAGTGGTTGCACAACAAGACTAACTTTGCACAATCACTTGACCCGATTCTCCACCATTGCCACCATCTTTGAAAAATATTGGAGGTGTGATTGGTCACACTATAACCAATGATTTCTATTTATTGTTGGCTGTTATAACACACAGGTCTTCTTGTCATGCACCACTGTAGCTTTTACGAAACACTTATTAGTAATATTGGTGATACAACCATTTTATTTCCCTCTGCAGGTATGGTCAGGGATAGTCCTCCTGGCCTCAAAGTATTTGCAGACTCAGATGGATTTCCAGCCCTTCTACGAGCTATGCAGAGTAATGTCTGGAAGCTGAAGGTGAAGGCTTCTTTTATGATAAGCATTATATGTTCCCGTCATCCTGCAATCAAAGGTAGGAGTGTGTATAAAATGAAAATATTGCAAATACCGGTATTGTGGATTTCTGTGGGATTGAAATTGTACTGAAGATATTTGACCTTCTCTTTTTCCATCCATTCCTGAAAAGATACTCTCCATAGCATGGGCTTCGTGGAGCAGTTAGTGGGCTTAATCCAGGGTGAACATAATGACTCCCATGAACACATGTTGGCAGCCCTCTGCGCCCTAGCTGAAGGCCACTTGAACTCACTCAAGGAGTGTCGGAGGCCAGAACTGGGACTCCAATCTATTCTGGAGAATCGACTCAAGGAAGTGAGTGGTAAGGATGAATCTCAGGAGGAGGCCCAGCATTGCCGGGCCCTGTTGGACATGTGCTTCTCCGATGACCCGATGGCTGATAGGTAAAGGTGTCATGAGGTATCAAGATGCACTGTGATAATACAAAGCGGCTTTTACAAGAACTATAATGTGACATTACATCTGTCATTTGTACAGAAGAAATTATCCTCCCAAGTAAGGTAGGGAATCAGTAAGGCACCTGCCTGGTTTAAGATTCAGGAATCGTGATTTTTGTAGCAGTGGTAGATGATGGCTGATTATGTTGCCAATTGTCCATGAAAACTGGAATGAAACAAGTTAATGTGTCCAAAATCATGGTTCCCTCATTGTGTCTGTTCTGACCTTGCATTGGAAGTACCAACCCTGTCTTCCTCCCAGCAAATCAAAATATACAACTACTTGCTTGGCTGGCTGCCGGGAGAAGAGGGGCAGTAATTCTGCTGTGAGGTTAGGGCAGGTGGAGTATAATACCCCACTTGAAGGGACCTACTTGTGTAACCAATGTTGCAAAGTCATGCATTTATTTAAAATCACTAATATATAATGATCCTGGTGCCCTCTTACTCTAATTGTTGTCGTTCACTGCAAACACATTGGAGGACATCCTTTCAGTGACAATTATGTTTCACTTCAAATGCTATCGTTGCACTGTGTACTAACATAACTGAGATAGACAGCCAGTACACTTCTCATACCCAAGAACCAGTTTTGGTTGTTTCTCTTTCAATTTGGTGGCCATCTACCTGCAAGCATTGGTGCATTTAGAAGTTGGACTGTAGGTCAATTAAGGACAATCTATCAGGTCATGAACCTATAGTACAGTCCCGAGCGTAAAGGTGGAGACGGGAGGCCCTCCCCTTCAGCAGGGTGCTCTGCCAGTCCCCGCCATTACAGTATCAAGTGTACGGTTATAAATACACTAGCACACGCCTAAAGCAGCTAACTCGGTACAAAAGTAGTCCATTAATTTGAGTCGGTTAAAGGAAGGTCCAGATAAGGCCATCAACGTCTCCAACTTTATGCTTGGCACTATACATTGGTCCTCTGCATCAAGACTGGAAAACAAATTCCTTAGCTCTTCGCCAAGGTTTGCCTTGCTCAAAAAATAATAATTTCAAGTTTCCTGTGCAATTTTCTTATGACAGGAGCCAGTGTTATATGGAGATAATTGTTGGTTATCTAAAATCTGGCCATAGATTGCTGGAATAATATTAATTGTGGTAACAAATGGGTTTATGGCAGTATGACAATTCAAGCATGCATCAGTGTGGATTGGTTTAGTAGGAAGGAACCAAAGGAACTATGGCTATCTGGGTATCGGAAGACACAAGGTGGGACAGATGGAAGGAGAGAAACGAAGAGAGGAAAGACTGGTGGGGGAGTCCATGACAGTTCACCCAAATAAAATTTAAAATGTCACCCTACATTTTTTTGTCAGAAATGAAAATCGGTATCCTGATTTGAATCCGTAACAGTAGCCTAAATGTCGTATATATTTTAATGTGTATCCATAACAGGAGAAATGTCAAATGTCACAATATTTGACCTTGACAATATTTGACCTTTTTGAGCTAATTCTGTACTTTGATGGCATGGATCACGTTCCCCAAACAGTTGGGAGTATTTTGATGTATCGGCCACAACCATAACACAAATAGTTACAAAGATAATCCCAGAATCTCGATAGCAAGTTTCGAGCCGTGCTTGACCTTACCTTTACGCGTAACCTATTGACCTCCGGGAGCTGAAAATAGGACATTTAGGCTACTGTTGTGGATTCAAATCGGGATGCCGATTTTCATTCCTACAAAACATGCAGGGTGACATCGCTTGGGTGAACTCTCCTGGACTTACCCTGGTATCTCTCTTCGTCTGTCTGTCTGTAAAATATCCTCACTTCTTTCATTGGATTGGCGACAGGACATGATACCACTCCAACATGTAGTTGAATAATAATCAGCATGGAGCATAATTATTATGATTGAGAGGTATTGTACAAAGGCTAAAGATGTGTTTGCAAGCTTGTGAGAAACTGTTTTTTAAGCAAATTCCGGACATTTTAGTGTGTATGAGAATCAACAGACACATGATGTGTCAGAATATTAGCTTCTTGCTGTCACTCTTGCTCATACTATGACAGATTTTTGTGAGCTTGTAAACACTTCCAGTTATTGTATAATAATTTTAACTGCAGTGGGTCTAATAAGATGTCAGTGCATGCTAACAAAATTATGGTAGGTCATTTCGTTGATTTTGATTTTTCGAATTCCATGTGATGTGGCATGTTTTTACATGGAATTTTTTTAGCAACTTATTTTTCTGGAATTAATTTACTGATATCACCCAATGAAATGTATTTCCTGTAAAAGCAGTTTGTCAATGCTTTGAAGTTTGCAACTGACAATATTCTTTTAACTTAGGTTGTAATAAGGTTCTGGGAGACTGTCATGTTTTATAGAGGACATAACATGGACGTGGAACGTAATAAAATGATGATTTCGTAGTAGTTGCAAGCTTTTTATTACCATATGAAAAAATGTGTTGGGATTTTAAAATTCTGAATACAGAAGCTCGAAGTTGTCATTTAAAAAATATCCTGCCATGTTTGCAGTTATATCATGCGACAGTTGGGTTTTCTGAATGTTTTTCTTTTACGAAAATTACCACTGATAGGTTCAAACTTGATGTTGTAGAAATTGCCCTGCATAGCAGGACTGGAAAAATTTTATGCTGGCCTTGGTAAGTGACTTATTGAGAGAGTCCTTGGACTTTTACTGCATGAGTTTTGTTTTTGTTTATTTAAAGTGAAGACCTGAGATGTGTTGGTGACATGTTATATACAGTGAGTGTGTATAATACTATATTTTTTCGTGTGCAAATGATACATATTGCACTAGAATGCTTTGGCAATAACTTATGAAACAAAAATTGTAGATTATCTTCAGACAGATTGCATTGCTTGGAATGAATTAATTGAAACTCTTCTAAGTATTTCCATATGGAATACTTTAGCTCATTTTGAAATCCGGTACTGTATTGATGGGTGGGAGGAGGACTTTCATACTGACAGTGAGTTCCAAGTAGTAATTGCGTCTGGAAAATGTGTCACACTCATCAGTTCTTAACCATTGCATTGAAATTTAATTTTTTGTAACATCATCTATGTGGCGTAATATTGTCAGTGAGATGGTCTAGTACAAAAATTGACTTTCTGCAAATGAACCAGAACCAAGTTGTGACCATTGGTACACATATTGTTGTATGCACATCAGTTCAAGTGATTATTTCATAACAAACTCCAAGCAATATACACAACTGATATTATTTTACAACAAGATTTTTTGGTAACAAAATTGGCACTATTGACCTGCTGCCCATTCACAGCTAGGTTATTTATGCAGGATGTTGGGGGGGGGGGGGGGGGGGGGGNAGGGGGGCGGGGGGACTTTTTGCCTTCGAAACGTAGGTATTGAATGATGAAACCATCTGTCTTCATTTCCATGTTTCTCAAGAAATCATAAGAAAACTAGAGCACTTGAACATTCTGGCATGCGGTTTCATCTTCATAAACCTTACTCGAGGGTGTTGTTAAGTAAGAAAATTGTGCGACTTATGTGAAAGGAAGAGTCAAATGCACATTGCTCTTCTCTAGCAGCATTAGTTCACTTGAAAGTTACTGATGTGCAGAAAGGCAGTGACTGTTGCAACTTGCTGTCATACTGAATTTCAAACTATTTACTTGCATCTGCATGTATGCAAATGAGGCATTGTCACTTAGCTGTCACTGTCAGTAAGTACTGCTGCTTTGTGGAATGTTACTTGATGTCATTTTAAATTGCACTAAGGGTGTCACTATTTTCACCTATGCATCGAGTGAAATGACAGGTTCTTGCTTCCTTGCTGTCATTTAGTCTTCTGGAGCAACTGCATGGTGCACTGAACTTCAAGTGCTTTCCACCTAGTTCATCTGTTTAATCTACATAAGATGCAGCATGTTTTTAAAAAGTCCGAGTGTAATTTGAAACCATTGTCAATTACTTTTTTAAAAATTATTCACTTGTTGCTGAAATCATGCACATTTCCCCACTGCCTGCAGATCAAGAAGTTTACTAATGTATTTTGATCCTGATTGCCATATCAGTGGCTTACAGGGTAGAGGGAGCAGGGTTAGACCTTTATACCTTGTCAATTTTGATTCCTTCGGGTAATCTGTATGATAGAAATCCTGCATTTTTGGGACATGCATGCCAAACTTATAACTAAACAGAACCTGATTTGGCAGTAAGCAGAAATAGCAATTCCTTAGGGTCAGTCAGACTTGGTGGGCTCTAATTTTTACATTTTTCTGGCCATGTAACTGATGGTGCACTACTGGGGGAAAAAAACTGCATTGTACAGTACTGGCCAATAATCGAAGCAATGACTAGCGACGTTTTCCCGAAGCGGCAGAAGAAGGAATCGAAGATAAGCATGCTACAAGCCGGGCGAGCAAGATTCCTTCTTCTGCCGCTTCGGGAAAATGTCGCTAATCGTTGCCTCGATTATTGGCTAGTACTGTACCCCACCCAACAAGCAGTGCCACATAAGCAGGAGCAAGTGGAAGCGTGCATGACAACATAGCAACCTCCTTCCGCAAGAGCATGCTTATAAACCTGTGCCTGAATGTGGCGATGCTTGTGAGAAGGCTACAAGGCAGTTTTTTCCAGTAGTGTACAAGCATAGCTGGCAGCATGTGGTTCTACTGTGATGCTGTGACACACATGGAGACATTTCTTCTATAATATATACAAAAGGGGCCTAAATTTTTATGCACAACATTTGCCCCTAACTTAATAGAAGGTCTCCTGAGAACAGGTCTTGTAGAAGAGTAGTGGATGAATGAGGATGGTCAGCCAGCCTTGGTTATTAGTTTTAAAATTATTTTGTAGACTATCATAGAGGTTCTTGCAAAAAGATGGATGAAGATTCATGCAGGTGTAAGCTGATAAGTTTTACTTTAGCCCAACCTACTCATTTATTGATTCTGTTGCACCTTTTATTTGTAAAAAGAAGGAACTCCCTGACCTGCAGCAAGGAAGCATAAATCTGCTTACATGGTTGTTCTTCAGTCATTATGGGCATTCCATAGATTTTTTCCATAAAGTTTACTGGGTTCAAACCATAACTTGTGACTAAACACAGACCAATAAATATACAGATGCACATAAAGGAGGAACCTACAACAGTGACTACTAATTGAACTTTGTAACGTCTTGGAATAATGGGGTAAGGGAGGGTAACCTTGCTGCCACGCTGCTTTCCCGTTCACTTGGCAATTCACAGTGCTACATCTCTGTACCGACTGTCACTCTCCTCTCCCAGTGAACTTCTGCTACCCCGGTTCAAATAGCAGAAAGGCTGGTGCTTGAGCCTTTGAAGAGTCACATCTGCCCCCGGCCTGAAGTGTAGTACATCAACAGACACTGCCCTTCGAGGGCCCACTCCATTCCTGAGGTACCTTCGCCTGTCCAAACTTTGTGTGCCACAATCCACTAATGTCACCTGGTTCACATACCCAAGCGACACAGGACGGGATGGTGGAGGCCTGCTCCAGTAGTCTGTATCATCTACATGTAAGAGCAATGAATGGCGTCTAAATGGATCAGGGCCTTCTCCCAGACCCATCCCTGCAATACCCATCTCAGAGTGGTGGGTATGGAGGGCAAAAGTTGAGGCGTCGAACTGGGAGCTTGAGTTCCGTGCATCATGAAGGGCTGCCAGGTGAAGAGTGTTTAGGGGCACCAGGCGGGAGGAAGCATCCGTAGGATTTGCTGGGAGAGAGCCACCCATTATGGATAGTGACATAGAACAGGAATCCTGCTGTGGGACCAAGTAGGAAGCAGCTGATGCTGATCTGTAAATGTTTGATGAATAATAGTAATAGTACAGAATGGTTGCAAAGTCATTGTAAAAATGATGGTTTCAATGGTTTCCTCAAGGCCACATCTTAATACCTCATATTCTGCACATATTTTACATGGACTATGCATTGTCAGCCGCAGAATTGTTGGCATACAAGTGAAATCCACTGTCCAAAAAACTTGTTCTGAGATTAAGGAAAAGATGTCACCTTGCAGCTTGCACTTGTATATGAGGGGGTAACCACTTCATGAAACCAGTGTACAGGGTCCCTGTGGAACCAGCCTGGAACCGGCTTGGAACTGGGTGGAAGCACCTGGTGTACACTTTTTTGGGGAGTGGTTATCTCCTTTCTTGTATACATGCTAGTGAATACAGAAAATCCTGGCTTCCTGGATTATTATTAATCTTGAGGACTAAATGGACTTCACCAGGTGATAAAGCATTAAAAATGCTACTTATTGGTACAAATAACTCAAACTTGCCGAAACTTGAATTAGTGGATTCCACTTATATCACACAATATGCACAAGTGGATTATGTGCATGCAGTGGTAACCCTGTTGGTTCTGTGTCAAACTACCATACATTAAACACTGATAATTATATGAGCAGCTGCGGAACCCATCAGAACCCATCTTAGCAATGGTGGTAGCAAATCATGTGATCGGGTTAGAGGTAAAATGAGAAACCTCGACGGGATGGGCTCTCTTAACCCAAACTCTGCCGTCCCAAGGTAAAACACCCTAACTTGAAAACTTGTCAGGGTGAAAGTCGCATGCACGCCCTGCACTAATCCCCCCCTGACTCGGAGGGGATTAGTGCAGGGCATGCATGCAACCTTCACCCTGACTTGTTTTCAAGTTAGGGTGTTTTACCTTGGGACGGCAGAAATGTGCCATACAGAGTATAGGTATGATGTGGGGTTGCCATCTTATTTCAGATTTACTGTACACGTTGTGTACAATAAAAATTAGAAATTATATTGGAATTATTTTCAAGGAAAGTTGGAAAAGGGTGGCGGCTCCAAGCAGATTTGATTATCAATTGATGACCATTCCTATGACTGATCCATGTAATGTTTAGACCAGTAAAGCTTTCTTGTAATTTGTGGCATTGTGACTATTTGTTGTACTGCACATGCCTTTTGCCGGTGCATTATATGGAAGACTGACAAATTCTCCATTCAACCGTCTGAACCTGGTAAACAAGCTCATTAAGTCGGAAACTAGACAGATTACGACTAGTACCATGGTCATTCGACACTGAAACTCTTCCAAAACAAAGCAGCGTGCGAGATTGCAAGCACACACTGGCACACATTCTCATCACTGTCCGCAAAACAACATTGTCTGCATAACTGAATGAGTCGAGGCTGGAATCCCATTATACCACTGACGGCTTGAATCCTCCTTGCAGACCAATATTCATACCAAACTCAAACCTAATGTCAGCATGAGATACTGTAAATACTCTAATAGATGGGCCAGTAACTGCATATTTTGATTTTTGAACCGAAATCTATAGTTTATTTAATACTGAGCGCGACCCGGCAATTAAGTTGCCCACGTTACAATTGACTGGATTATTGGATTTCCATGTAAAGGCAGCTCTACCACCTGCAGTCTTATCTGAATGCTCCTGACTCATACAGATGGGAGAGAGATGAGATTCGGCAAGACGAGACATTGTCATGCCTTCCGTATAATTTCGGAGGCGTCAAATGCATGATATACTGTACGTATAACAACTCTGCATGTTGCTGAGCTTCTTATACTGCTTATTAGGCCTATATACTGCTCTCAGTTATGGCAGTGCAGTGGGTGGGACCAGCTTTTTAACAGAAGGCTAATATATTAAATATCCTGCACATCACACCACCCGTCTGGCCTCCCCGTTTGACGGGTGGTATGCATGCAGGATAATCCGCCTAGTATACGCTTTGAACTGAATGAGAACTAATTGCCCCCACATTCCCTATTTAAGCGACGCAAGTCTCAATTATAAAACTGATGTAGAGTATTTTAGTCCTAAAACCGTGCAAGCGATCGCCCTATCTGAGGCCTGTCCGGGCGTTTATTATTATTATTATTATAATTATTATTATAATTATTATAATTATAATTATTATTATTATTATTATTATTATTATTATTATTATTGGACTATAATTATCTAGTAGCAGCAGCAGTAATTAGTTGTTGCTGTGCATTATTATTACATTGTACCAAACGTTGGAAAAGTTGGTCTATAAACAATGTTAGATGGTACTGTACTTTACAACCCGTCCCAAGACTCGTTCCGGTTCCCCCGAAGATTCATTAGTGCGACACACACGCACACACGCACCGTAAAAAAAAACCCGACTTAAAACAAACTTGGCAAGCGAGCATGACGGCTTTGATGCTTGTGCCAAGAAGTGGGTCAGCAGGTAAACGACACCCCACACCCTTTTTTTTCTCCCCCCACTTCTTTTGCTGGTTCTTTACGAAAGTGACTGATATTATTTAGTGAAACACCGGTACCTTTTTAGTGATCCATGGCGCTTGTCCCCTCCTGCCACAACGGAATCACAGCTGATCACCTGTGTTGACCCGACAAACCCTGCGTTTTGGTAGCCCAGGTTTCCATTGGTCTTGACATGTCCGTTGGACAGGTCTGTGTCCGGAATGGTAGCTACCTGTAATTTAATCGGCATTAAGTTTCTCCCATTGGGCCCGGAGGTTTCTGTGTTACTAACCGAAGTCAGGTCATGCAGCCTCTTCATTATGTTGTCTTCTTCTTTCCAACTGGCATATTGCGACTGGATCCCGACCACTGACAGCACCTGTCAACAATAATCACCAGTTTATTGTTGATTGTCATGTTAATTATCTGACTCAATATTTACGAGCGCGTGGGAGAAATATGCATGCTGACAATGGCGAAATTATTCATGCCCATGTATGAAACTGTAATAGCACTACGTATGGATCCGTACAGGGCGTCGCACATGGTGGCCCTTCCATAATCGTTGCTATATTTAAATATTTAAATTCGTACACTGCCTTATGAAAAATATAGGTCTTCAAAATGATAACTTTAGAAAATTTTCTGATCTGACTAAGTGCCAGCTTGGAGCTGCAGAGAATGCGGAAGTCTCGGTTATTTCTCTGTATTTTTCTAATAATTATTCCCTTCCAAGAATTACAGATGTACAGTAATAAAACAGTATATGATTAGGTTATATTATGAATTGTGCCTGATGAACTGCTAAATGCTGACATTCAAGTCTTCATCAGGCGCAACAAAATCTATGTCTAATATGATCAATCTACACGTGATTTTCATCCTGAACCATTAGACATCACGCACATATTTCTTATGTTGCGATGAAACCAACTCTCCAGGATTAATAAAAAAAAACCTGCTTTTGTTTGTTTCCGCAAACAGTATACGCCCATGCACATGATAAAAAGCGCGTGGTTTATCAGCTGTTATCCTGGTGTAATGAGATGTCTGTGGAATGGGTGGAATAATGCAAAAATCCAGGTGCAAGACCGTAGTATGATCACTCGGCTAATTGCATAGCGTGAGAAAAATTATATTGTAGTTAAACTTGACTTACTTAGTAACAAAGTGGCGAAAGTGCGGCCCCTTCTAAAACGGTTTTAATGGTGTCGGGTATCGAAAAAAAACCTGTCTGAAACGGTTGTTAACACAATGGCCTCGTCTAACCGAATGGATATTCGCTTCCATTGTTTTATCAACCCTTTTGTTGCGGATGGGAAAACGGAAGTGACGTATCCAAGTAGTTTCTTGACCACTTCTTACCTCAGCTATACATTGTGGGGCAGCTTATTCCCTTCATATATATAGTTAGACGAAAGCATACTTACGTTTAAAATGGCTCGACATATCCAGAATATCAGCTCCGTCATTCCATAGCTGGAATCTGGGCCCTGTAAAAAACAACCACACGCAATTAATATCTATAAAACGTTTACATTGTCATTTTATCTACACCATATCAGTTAGAACTTTTATTAGGCCTGAAACCGAAGTCTTCTTTAACCTTCGCTCGCTAACGAGCACTACGGTATTTTTTTCCGGGTTTTCATTCTCGTTATTGATGTAATCCATCCACTAGATATACATTATTCATGATGATGACTGCGCCAAGTGGAGGTGACCGCATAAATTAATTTGTGGCGTTTCTGCGGTTAGGTGATTAAATGGGTTGGGATCATTTATTTTGTCTCATATGTGTTTTTATACTTCCAAAATAGCCGGAGAGATTCGTCCTACTGTTTGGAGCCTTCGTGTGTAATCACCCAATGAGTGAATATCAAATGTAATTTTGCTAATTGTTTGCAGTCATTGCGTGTAAGTTACTAATTATACCCACTCTGATATAATATATTTCAAACGCAAAAAATTTAAGACGATAATTGCACACATTCATTTATATATAAGCCATTACGTACCCAATAGTAGAGGCTGACAAAGAGAACCATCCCTGCTTCCGGAAAGTAGAAGAGTACCATCATAAATATCCATCCAAGTAAGTACCTGAGCCGTCGCTGAAACAAAAAAGCAAATAATGAGTGTACAGATTGTATGCAATGGAATGTGCGTGAAAGTCTGCATGAAAAAAAGTGACACTCGTGCCTTTTGAATTGATGCACGCAAAGTGTGGGAAACGACCTTCATTGATTCCATTACAACCCCGCCCAAGGCAATAGATAAGCAGACTTTTTCCTGGAATAATATTTTTTTTACTACCCTCTTTCACACGTGTTTCCCCCCCCCCCGTATATTTTTAGCAAGAAAATATTCATGTTACTTACCATAGCAAGCCCTGCTGTTAAAGCTATAGACCCGATGAACGTAATGAAATATCCCGCGCACAGGACGTACGCTGGAGCTGGTAATCCTGCAACAGTGAAGGTCGACGTTTTTCGCGGAATTTCTCAAGGGAATAGAGAAATAAAGCCTGATTTCTTTTGAGCGCAGGAAGGGTTTAAAATGCACAAGGCTAAAATCTCTACCGTTGTTCTTGTTCAAATACAACTGGATAAAACAATAGCAGTTTATCACCTGTTATTGAATTTGTTTTTAAAAATAAATATATTACGTTATTATAATATAAATAAAATTAAGTATTTAGTATCGATCCTGCGCCCAGGTTGCTTTTGAAACATACCATCGTTTTCGATGATCCACCAGACTTGTATGGAGAAGACCACAACGTACACCATCTGAAACGAAGGAATTTTTGCTATAATATTTACACATGAATATGGGTTGTTTGTGGCTATGAAATTTGCAATAGTGCAACATGCATGTTCCTTAAAAAAATTTGGGAAACGATTTGCACGCGAAGGTTGTTGCCCCAAAACGATGCCAAGTTTCCCCCCCCCCCCCCTCCTCACTTTTCCTTTCCTTCTCAATCAGCGTTTCAGCTCATCCTGAACTTTCAGCACGCTTTTTAGTATAGTTCAATCACCAGGCATTTAATTATTGTCATCTTGCAAATTCCACTGATTTGCACTGCACCCCAGGGATCCATTAAAAGCCCTTCTGCTTGGCTGCTGCTTTACGGATCGCGTGAGAATCGGCTTATGTCGTGCATAAGTGCAGGGTATGACTAATGGCTCATTCGTGACGCACTGCATTTCCGACACATTGACCATGGCCAATTTTGGGCCTTGTTGGCTGCCATCTTGGGTGAAATGCATTCTGGACAATATCTTTAGCTACTATCCTTGAGATGTCTGATGAGATTTCGAGTAGGCTTGTATGGGGGGGGGGGGGGTTGGCATTGAGCTTAAATTGTAGGGTGGGGTCAGTTTTTGAGGTGTTCACTCACCGTGCAATGTAATTCTCATACCCCCTTTTATTAGCCTACTCCACACGTGGGTGATGATCCAACATGGCGGTTATGCAACGCTCCAAATGTGGCATGCAAATAACTCACAAGCCCTGTCATGATAGACGTTATTAGAGGACGGATAATCGATAATCACAGGCTGTAACAGATCCATTCTGTCCACTGTGAAGGTCATTAGCATGAGGTTAATCTTCGAAGAAGCTTCTGTTCTTTTTCCGGCAGTAATATCCGGCAACCGGATCCATTGATCGTTAGCTGGATTGGGAAAATTTATAGCCAGCCAACAACAAAGTCAAATGAGGTCGGCTAAAACAACGTATAACCAGAACCAGGAGATTAAATCATAAAAAATTAAATCAAAGCGATTTAAAAAGGTCGCTGCACGGAAATTAAGATGAATGCCCTCTGACGTCTATTATTTAGCACTGAATCCAGTGGGGAAACATTTCCCACTCATAATGCAACGGATTGCTCGGAATGTGGTAATAGTTACTGACACCTTAATAGATTGTCGAGTTTAGAGGAGTGGCAATAAGTCGGGCCAAGTCTGTTTTTAAAATGAGAGGTGGTGTACCGTGAAGTCTTTTTTTGGATTGGGGCGTGGGTTCGACGACCCACACCAGAGTTTGGGAGTAGGCAAGGACTTATTGGGTGGGATACTCGCTGATGTAAATCGGATTAGTCAGGATTCTAACAACAAAAGGAAGTTACAGGGAAAGGTGATGGAGTCAGAGTGGGTCGTACGATGATTGATGTCATAAGAAACCCTCTAACATTATCAGACTCTTTTGTTTAACCTCCGAATGCGTAATGTTGTTACTCTGGTTTTGAATCCCCTATTTTGGATGTTGTGTCACATACATGGCGATTGTCTAGACTTTTATGGCTTGTCGGTGAATTTTAGTTCTGCCGTGAAACGGTGGCGTCACGTTATTTTCTAAAAAGGAACGCCGTAAATTCTCCAAGTCTGAAACGTAATTTTGAATCATCACGAACGCTGCGCATTCTGTTCAGAGCGATTTCTGAGCCTTTTCCTCGTCTCCAGGAAAAAGCAATTGACCTGTCCGCGGATGTTCACTTTCCCATGGGAAATTGCAATCATGATTACCAGTAACATACTCAAACATCCTCCCAAACATCATTTCGTACACTAAAGGAACCTGACGTCCTATAGTCTACATTTCCTCCCAAAAAATACCTTACATGATTGAATATTTTGAATGCAAATTGATCGATCTGTGTCAAAAATAACCCCGTTTTTCAACCCGCAAAAGAATGGAGGGAAATCCGGAATATCGGCTCCCACGATTATGCCTATTGTGTTGGTTCCGAAAAAAAAGGGCGTATACTTTAAGACTCCAGTCTAAGGTTGGCAGGATGTAGACACTACGCCCAATTAGAATACAAAAGACTGGGCCTTTTGAGTATTCAAGTGGACAAGGACAGTTCAAACTTCCTGCCACAACCGCAAGATACATATAGCCCACAATGGGCCTTTCCAAGTACAGGGTATGTCAGAAAGTGCATCCAGTCTTTTTTGTTTAAAAAAATGTTTGGTTATACAGTTCAGTCAATCACATGATGACGATATGGGTCAAACGAAACTATAGGATCGTCCTGCACATGTCTAGCCAGCATAATCTGGAAATCCATTGACCGGAGTGAACTACGCTTTCACGGAAATAGCGATCGCTGGCGAAAATGCGCCTTTCCCCCCCCCCCCCTCTCCCACTCTCCGGTACTGCACACTTGAAGAGGAATTGCAAAAAAATGCGATGAAGCATAAAGAGAGCGGTACACCTGCAATTGCGACACACGAGCCGTTACTTCAATTGGAATTTTAAATTCTTCCGACACGTGAGACTGATTCGCTGAAAAGGTCCATTCAATGGTCTGGTCGAGGGGGGAAGTGATGGGAGGAAGGGGGGGGGGGGGGGGGGAAAGCAAGTCACGATCTTCGTCTTTTTTTTTTTGATGAAACCTACATGCCGCAGTTTGGTAGGAAAATTTACACTGGACATTGATTACATCATTAAGAGAAGCGGAGGGGGGAGGATAATATGTGTGTCTTTTGATGTAGAAACGGAACTTAATAATACCGTACTGTGGTAGTCTATATGGTTCACTGTGGCATTTTCAGGCAGTGTTGCCAATTTACCCAAGTATAGGGGGATGTAATGAGCCCCTGCTTGATAATCATGCAGTATAATTTATTATTAACAATTGTATCAGATAATCATCTATCATATCTGAAAATAACACGGCTGCATGTGATCACTATTTATCTAAATGTGTCACTATCAGTGTCATGCCTATACTTGGCATGCCTCTTAAAATAGCTATACAGGGTGATCCAACTCTATGGTACCAGTAGTTATTGAAAAAATCGCGCAAGCTGCTTGTTTATAAGCAAGTCGTTGCTAAGAGATGCTTTCTGGCTCTTTCTGGAGAATCGGGAATAGCACCTGCTGATATTAGGTCCAATGGCCATGTAACAATAATATTTTATTTGCTGGTAACTAAACAACGCTGCCTGTTGACCTGTCTCGGTTTTGCCAACAGCGGCCAACAATGAACAGACCAGAAGGCCTATTTATTGACACACCCGGGTCTGTCCAGTTCCGACGGATTAGACCTTTGGTTTGGCAGCTAGTGACCTCATGTGAAACCCTCCAGCGAACACCAGAACAGCCTGTTTCCCACGGATGACCCTTTTTTCCCTCATTAATATTGTTACATGGGCATTGGACCTAATATCAGCAGGTGCTATTCCCGATTCTCCAGAAAGTAACTCTTATTGATCTCTTAGCAACGACCTGCTTATAAACAAGCAGCTTGTTGATTTTTCCAATAACTGTTGGTGACACAGAGTTGGATCACCCTGTATAATATCGGTAGGAAATGATAATTGAAATTATTATTTTTTCAATGAAGAATGTTGCTTTGCATAATCACTAATTTTTCTCATCCGCAATTTTGCTACATTACATCTATAAGTACATTACTTGGGACCAGCAAATTTCGGAATGATCACGTGCAATGCAATGAGTTGTGGTGTCCGGTGAATTCATCAAATTCCTAAACTAAATTTGGTGTTCCAAATTATGCGTGGTATTTCAAAACAATTCCGACAATACCAATTGAAAGCGATTTTTCGCTGCTTATTTCAATATTAGCTACTAATATTCCGCCTAATTGAATCATATATCCAAGCTCTGAAATGCAATGAATTTCCGATTATAGTAATGACCCCTAATTGGAACAACCGGCATCGAACTACAGTGATGTACAAATCAAAATAGTTTCCATTGCTATTCATTGATTAACCTTGCATGTGGCAATAGTGTGATGTTACAAATGACATTCAAAGAATTCAATATCATATTCCCGAGCACTTTGAAAAGTTCACTCTATCAGTGACGTCAGAATTCGGTTTTTATATGGTACTTCGGTATTTTCACGTTATAAGGTAAACGGTGACTCTGGCACCTATTGATACAAAGGTCCCGCGTTCGATCCCCTTTCATATAGTGCAGGCTTTCCCGCTTCGTCTCCCATGGTATTTACGCTAGACTAACCACCTGAGGTGAATTCGATAAAAGACCGTCCGCCAACCACCTAATTTTCCGATAAATACTAGCATTTGCGCATATGACACTCTCAAGTCAGAGGTCCTTGATTCGCCCAAACTTGGACGACACAATGGAAAATGCTAATTGACAGATGGTCACAATCGAACTTTGCCAAGAGTCAATAATTATTATTTCAAGCCTACGTGCCTTTTCAACCCAGCGTTTGCCGCACCCCGTGTCGTTCAATTACCCATGCGGAAACAGCCTGTGACAGACTTATGAGCGACACCATATTCTCTTTGTCTCTCCAGCTTGTTTTCCCCCCTACCAAAAACTCCGGAGGACAATGTACCAGTTGGAGGTCAAGTTCTGAGACTTTGCAGTGACTTACGCATGTTGACAGGTTGACTCAATGCTGTTTACGGTTCAGTAATAACTCGAACATCAGATAACAACCCGGTTGCCCATATTAACCGCGCAAATCGCCATGAAATTACATCGCAAAAATGCATTCTCCTTTGCAATTTACGCACTTATGAACTTGGCAAATGCTCTTGCAAAGAAAATAAATATTATGCAAAAATATGTGTTGCAAATCCGTTAAAAGTTCAAGGATAGCTGACACACGCGCATAGAACATCGAACTGTAAACAGCTCTTACAGTTCGTCACTTTGCGGTAATCCCACTGAGTAACGTAATTACCGTCCCTTTTTCATTTTTAGTGGGTGGAAGCGGGTGAGGAAGAAGAGCACTCTCGGGGAAACCTATTTGGCACTCCTTTTTTCCTCTCTTTCTACAAAAGAGACGTACCGCCTTGTCTGGTTTCCAGGGGATCCAATGAAGCATTTACTTCCTAAATGGCAACCTTTTGTCTGGGGAAAGTGGTAGGTCTTACGTCATTACGTTTTCTGTCCCGAGTGGTATTTACACTGGCCGGCTTTGAATTGACAGGAGAAAACGTTTAGCACAATCCCAGCTGGACAAAATAATGCAGATATCACCCCACAAAATAGTAAAGAGTGGGAGGTAAAAGTGTGTAAATAAAATAAAATAATAAATAAATTATTAGCACATGTACACATTATGGAATAAATGTCAGTGGGTCACACAGAAATTCACCTTTCGAGCTGGGTAACCTCGATTTACCGGTCTTGTCCACATATAAGATATACACTTTTTTTTGTTGGTTTTGTACACAGGTGTGCGTGACTCTTCGCGTTATAAAGCGCTTTAATAGAGCTGGGAGGGCGCAGATAGAGAGCAAGTGTTTTGGAAAATTTTACGCAACCCTTGAGATCTAGCTCCAGGGACTTCCCTGAGAAGTTACCTCTCAGCCCGAGGCTACGAGTGAGCAATATTCACAGACACTCTATTAAGTAACATTCACCGACCCTAAATCAGACGCAAGTACAAAACGATGAGAAAGATATTGCGCAACAATTTTAGCCCCTTCCTCATTCTTGAACTTAGAAAGAAGAAGACGAGAGAAAAAAAACAAGGCCACGTACAGTGTTACATCGTCCTGGAAACAGTGGAAAGACGATATCGAAGGTATGCGGCTGCATATTCATGCGTGATTCGACACCACACAGTCACGTATGAAAGAAAATGTGTGTTATGGTTACTCTTATGTTTGGGCCCAACTTACGACTCGGTCTCGTCAATAATTCCTTTGAGCCATGGCCGCAATTGATTATTCGCACGTGACTGTGTAAGATTGTACATGACATTTATTAAACATGGACCGTCTCGTCTGCTCGAATATTGCGCCAAATGCACATGTTTTGACTGTGCAAGGTTATTGACATATTCGCACCGCTTCATTCGGAGACACAACAGACGTGATTTGTTTATGGCACCGACAGTGTCAACACTCTCGAGTTCGCCAAATTCCACTCAGTTTTGACAGCATCAAAATGCTTCTAGAAAATAACCATTTTCATACCCATATTTTTTAAAAAAATCTTGGTTGATGTTCCCAACTGTTTCCAAGCGGTTGAATGCGGTGGGCGTTGTCTGCACCGCAATTTCGACAGCTATGCGCATAAGTTTAGGACGTGCCTGGGTGCAAGATGCCGTTATTTATGCGCAGGTATTTGATTCTGCCGCCGGTGCGTGGATGGAGGGCACACCTGATTTTCGACCATCTACTAGAAAATATTTGCCAGGTTTTGATCAGTAGGATGAGAGTCCTTGAGAATATTTTTCCGACACCTCCCAAGGCCAGAACTTAAAACTGGTCTGGGCAACCCCACCGAAGGATGATTGTCCTCTCTTTCGACTCCTCTTAACTGAGACTACTTTAAGAGAGGGGGAGGCATCATTTTGTTTGGAGGTCTTTGACACCACTTGACCATGTGATTATGATGATTAGACTTGGACGGGACACCCCGGTTGCACTGTGCTCTCCAATATTAGTTATATTCAAGTATCTGGTAAACACTAATGTAAAGTAGCGCCTGTGTGCAATTTTCAATCGAAACAGACTGATCCAATCAAGATGACAGACGGAGTTGGGTTTGTGAAACCGTGGTAGATTAATGGCCGAATCTAACGCGAAGGCTATAATTGTCATCGTATAGTTGTTGACTACTTGTACTGGAAAATCTGATTTTTATTGCTGTTTTTTTTTATAGAAAGAGAGTGAGGTGTAGCATTATTTTATGCTTCCAAGAGTTGGTCAGTGCCCGCTGGAGTATGCCTATATATCTAGCATTGTTATCAGAACCAGGTATTTAGGAGGCGTTACTTCCGATAGGTTATCTGATGACACCCTGTTGGTCACATGATTCAAATCAGCCAATGGCAAATCAAAAGTTTTGGAATCGAACATGAAAATAAGGTCGTTTCAAAAATAACTTCTATATGCACATAGTTGAAAAGAGCAAAATCTGAATTTTCATATGTTCGTGTAACGTGGTATGTGGGCTTATTTTCCGACCGGTTTCGCTCCAACGTTTACGAACTGATCGAACCATAACCGTTACACCTACCAAGGTAAGGGCAAAAAAAGGGGACAGACAAGAAGATTACATGTAATTTTCCTCACCATTGCATAAATGGCGGCAACGAACGATCCGGTGAGCAAACTGCAGCAGAACCAGGTGTTGAGGAGTGCCATCCTGGTAGCGTCCACTTTGATCCTCAGCCTGGGCATCTCACATCACATATGACGTCTACACACATCACAAAGACACCAACACACACGTTACACACACGCGGTGAGTTGTTTTTTAAAAAAATAGTACTAGCTCACGTCACGTGTTTTCATCGTGGATTTGTCACTGACATAGCATTGTTTCAGAAATTGATGTAAGACAAGGCATTGTCGAAATGTTCCCAGGAAGTTATGCCTCGGAAGCGCCATTAAGGGCGCCTGTGATCCATGTTGACTTTCACTGAGTCTTTTGGGTTTGGGGGTGTTGTAAATAGGGCGTCCTTTCGCTGAGAGAACTGAAGAGGGGGAGGGAAAAAGTAAATATGAGCGTTATCTAAACAAAGTGTGTGCCGTGATAAAGCGGTTGCGTAGCGTTATTGTACAAAACGTGGAACGTGGTTCAAAATGAGGGCAGGCGCGTCTCGTTGTAAATCCAAACATAAATGTTCCAAGCACTGTGCTAGTACGCCTAAGGCATTGCAGCAACTAATAAACGAACTTTGGCCCCACAAATTTAATTCCGACACACCTTCACGTAGCCCCAAGCAAGAAAACACTAACGAAAAAAAAACACACAATTTTCCTGGTACGATCCTTCACAACAAGTGTATAACAAAAACCGGCTTGTTTACAAAACAGCGCAATGACTTTTTTTTCTCTCAATATGCTACAACACAGCAACCTCTTTATCACTTAACCTAACATTAACACCATAAACTTACGTTTGTACGACCGACTATCAGACACAACCTTCCTCCAGCCTTCTCAAACTCACACTGAGCCACGAAACTTCAAGCGCAATGTCTTCTCTTTTTTTTTCCTTCTCTTCTCTGCCGGATTCTCTCCCTTCCCTACCTGTACGTAGCGTTTGATTGGTCGACCGTGGCCTCAACAAGTGTTTCAGGCAAGAGTAGTATCTCGTCGTATACCGTTTTTTTTCTCTTCATATTATTCTACCAGAGGGGCGCGCGCAAGAGTGGCCGGATTTTGATTCATGTTTATCAATGCGGAGGCACATAATTGTGGGCGTGAGGGTCGAAGTTCAGGGACACAGGCATGGGGACAAGGGAACAAAGAAAACGGGGTCTTATAGGTCGGTAGGTGATGTATAGTGTTGATTTGTCATGTGTGATTCATGCAGTTTTGTCTGGATCAGACTCGATATGGACACTATATTTGCATGTGATCAGTGTGGAGGAATCATTCGGACGCATCATTGAGTATAGGGCCCATAAAAAGAACTATCTCGTAAATTGAGCTTGGACAGTCAGTGTCACACTGGAGATGACCTCATCTTCCTGGTATACTGGTAACAAGCATACATCATGCATAACAGATACACGGTTGCCAAAAATGATATACTGTACCGGATATTCCGTTTGAAGTGTAATTATTAGTAATGGTTAGCGATTTTTTACTGGAATAACGACCCATTTTTGTAGGATGGATCCACGTAACCTAATATAGTCGTTAATATTTTTCATAACCACTAAACGTAACTACGCCACTATAACTACTTAAAAATTAGCGGCTTAGTGCCAAAAATTGATAATCTGTCATTTTATGTCAAATTTCACAACCTGTATAAATCTACGGTAGAGAGTGGGAAGGTCTTAGTATAATACCGACGTCAAAGCCTTTTTAAATGTTAATTATATTGTTGATATCGTTGACAGTATTGATGTCACTGCTATTCTAAGGCTAAATATACTACGGTATAGTAGATGCAGGTGCAGACTAATTGAGTTTCCTGCGTGTACAGAAACTTATGCTGGCGATTGTAGTGTACTTGATACTCTCAAGGCTTCCCAACCTATCCCGACAGTGCAGCGGCTATACTAATTAGTCTTAGAGCGGATTGTATCGAATGGCGGGTTGTCTCAAGGTCTCCAAAGTAAATGATAAACAAAAATGACAGCAGTGTACTGGCTGGCTTCGTAACTATACCCTAGCAGCGCACGAATGAATAGTGACTCCATATGACTATATACTTCTACTATGAATCTTGTAGTCTATGAATCACTGTACATTTCAGCAGTCCACAATCAGTGAACTTTAGTTAAAATATACTCACGTGACAATCACCATTTATTAAGTATAACTCTTCAGCAATCACATTTAGTTGACATTCACAGAACTTTGAAACTTTGAATGCTCATTGATCTTTCCAAAACAATCAGCCCATCTGCGTAGCGTTAATCCCTTGTCCTAAATTTACACAACCAGCCCTAACACCCGGTTGCTCTCACATAAAGGCAGGCAAGGACCAAAAAAATTGTCACGAGGATCTTTGTATTAATTCTTCCTCCCGCTAGAACAACACGGAAAGACCGGTAGATGTCGCCTAGAGCAGTCCATTGTACTCAACTTGCTCACCAGCGCCACCTGGTAGCAAAATACGCAAACTAGTTCTTTTTCATACCATCCAAAGTTGAGGCGCCAGTATTCTCATACCCTGCAATGTAACAATGCGCCAGTAAATTATTGACCGCTAATAGCTTTTCATATCGCGTTGGTTCTCTGGTGTCGAGAGGAAGTCTGGTGACGACGAAGCCCGGGCGAGACCACGCCAAGGTGAGTGGGTCCATCCAGAATTCTGTAAGGCACCCCACGGTAGGAAGGACCGAAATTTGGGCTGGACGTGTTGTAGAGCGTACTTCGTACCATTGGAATGTGGATGGTGTTGGTGACATAGAGTAAGCGATGACGGTGTGATGACCTCAGGGTTGGGCGTTTCGTGCGTTGGTCGGGAGAAGGGTGCTTGTATTCAACATGGCGGACAGTTTTGGGACATAAGGGAATGGGCCCAGGCAGGCCAGTTGCTACATGGGATGAGAAATTGTGTTAGGTGTAGGGCAGCTGATTGTCATTTGAGGATGGGTAAGTGGGAATTGATGGTTTGTGGAAAAACTTGTTGCACACTGGAACTGGGGACAATGCAGATGTCAGCATGACAACTGTCTTGGCATTTGCAAAATGCCTGTTAGATGAGAGAACTTAATATAATCTTTATAGGTGCCATCCTAATGAGGAGCGTAGCGTACCAAATGTCAATGATAACGTGACGCCACTTTTCATTCCTTCACCAGGAAGCCTTGTAAGAATCGCATGATGTGACACTAGATTGGGGCAAGTATTAGGAAATTATGAAATATAAGGATGCTTGCATTTGTCTTTCAGAAGGGTGACAGCAAAGGCAAGGACTTTGCCCTACACAATTAACCATTGCAACATGCTTTGTGTAGTATGGGGAGTACATTTCAAGGTTGAGGCATGTCTGGGAGGAAGTTACTGCAAGACCCAATCATATGAAGGGAAGGTCCAGTTTTTCCTACATGATTGGTTCACATGGTAACTCCACCCATATTTGTACTGCAACCTTGGAGTAGATGCCTTGTAGTCATTTGCTGTAATTTGTAGAAAAACCATTACTTCCCTATTTGGTATTAATATTAAATTAGGAAGGGTCATTTGCACTGATGTCATAATTGGTGACAATGTAACTGGAAATTTTAAAAAACAAAAAATACTGTGAAGGCACAACTATTTCTGGTTGAATCAATAATAGTTAACTTCTTAAATCTGGGTAGGCATGGGCTTCTTGCAACCCTGATATGTTGGTTCCCTTGCATGGAGGTGAACATCTCACCTCATGGGCCAGTTGCACCAGTGCAATATTCAGATTCATGTGATGTAATGCTTGGTGGTTGTGTCCCCTGAAAAATGGCCAACGGGCCAGCTAATGGGGTAAAATAAAAAAATAAAAAATAAAAATAAATATTCAGATTCATGTACGGGTTTGCCACTGATCTCGTATACATGGATTGCAGATTGTTGCTATCAATGCTACAATTTTCGCTTCCTTGGGTGCCATGTTGGAACTCCACATTTGTTTGTTTGGGAAGGAGCTGAAACAACTAGGTGATCTGGCTGTTGGAAGATAGGAAGGTGGGACAAATGGGGGTAAAAACAGAGACAGGAAAGACATGTGAGCAATCTTGGTTGAATGGCGTGCAATCAATACTATTATGCAGTCCTAGCATGCCCAAGGCACAGGAAAATACCATTTATCCAGTGTGTAGGGCAGATCGGTTTGGGGTTTGCCTGTCTTATTGTTGGCAAAATTGAACTTAACAATTAATAACAAAGGCAAATCCATACCTGAACCTGAATTTTGTGGTATTGCAACCAGCTCTTAGTGGCAAGTTTCTTCTTAATCCTAAGTTTAGAATTCCTCATGTTTCAGGAAAACAATCCTCTGTTGAAGTGGTACTAAACTGCCTAAAGCTTTTAACTGAATGTTAAAGGGGGGTGGGACCAAGTAGTGGAGGTGTAAATGCAACTCATCTGCTATTTGTAATCATAGTTGTGCATATTTGTGCCACCATCAGATAATTCATAATTTCTGTACTATGGTACTGTGTCACTTCAATTCTTGAGATGCATTACAATGTTAATGATCTAGGCAGTGCTTTCACCAGTTGCAAGGTATATCACATGAACCTTCATTACACTGTTATATTTAGGGACTGCTAGCAAGTCACTGGGTCTTCTGCCCAGAAGAGTGACAGGGAGGGGATGTGCAGGTATAATATCTCAAGAAGTTATTTTTCATGTTCCCAGAGTTGTTAGTCGTAAAGAAGTTTCATCAGGGACAAAGCCAGAGGTGACTCATGCCTCACAAGATGAAGGGGAGAAATCCTCCGCTTGGGATAGAACCTTGGACCCTTTAATTCATGGGCGCACATGTTACTGCAGGACTAGTCTGCCTCCCCTGACCCAGACTTTGGAATCTTTAAAGACAGTGTGATCATAATATTGAGTACTTTCCAACGAATACAGAATGCAATTTTTTATGCAGGTAATTGAAGATGGGCTCCTCAGATCAATTCAACGTACGCTGGAACAACTATCACTCCGTCCTTCAGGCCTCCTTTCCTAAGCTTTTGTCCAAGGAACACTTTGTGGATGTGACCCTCACATGCGATGGACGTTCCCTCCGCTGCCATAAGATGGTTCTCTCGGCGTGCTCATCCTACTTCGAAAAGCTTCTTACTGAGAACCCCTGTCCCCACCCCATCATATTCCTCAAGGACATGAAGTTCTGGGAGGTGGAAGCTCTGGTGGACTTTATGTACAAAGGAGAAGTTAGCGTGAGTCAAGACAAACTGGGAAGTCTGGTGCAGGCAGCAGAGTCCTTACAGATCAAGGGGCTGGCTGGGTCCAGGAACCAAGCACAAGGTGGTAACCCATCTGCTGCAACAGGAGCTACAAGAGGAACTACTGCCAAACGCAGGCCGGAAACACCTCCTGCTGTCACAAAACGGAAGAGAGCACTTCTGCAACAACATCAAGAGGTGGAGTCTAATGACATTGAGTCAGAAGCTGGCCCAGGAGTACCCCCGAGTGCTCGAATTGGATTGAATGAGTTGATGGATGAAGAGGAGGAGGAGGACTGTGTCAGGGAAAGCAGCGAGGGGATTGTTGGGGAGGTCAAGTCTGGAAGGGGGTTTGGACCAATTGACATCAAGGAGGAAAAATTGACTGTAAGTATTGCTGTGTAATTGCATTTTGTGTGAAAGCAGGGAGAGTAAATGGTGAGCTACAGAGAAACCTGTATCTAGTGGACTCATTCCATTCCACAAAAATTTTCTGAATTAAACAAGTTTCTGCCATGTTGACAATACTATCTAGGAAAAGAAACTTCAGAGCACATTGTCTCCACATGCATGCCTCTGAGTCAGTAATTTGTGGCCTGTTTGCAGTCTTTTGGGTGTTCAAGCAGCGACTGATTTTGGGTGTAATAGGGGATGGAAGTGACAAATGATTTCAGACAGTTTGGATTTATCAAGGCATGAATTTGTAGCTTATGTGAATGCATTTCTCATGAAACATCATTTAAACCTTGCACGTTAGTTCATTGGTTTTTTTTCTGGAGGCATAAAGCAGGCAGTAACACTCCATAAATTATCTGATCTCACTCTGAGGTAATCCACTATGGGATGTATGAGATGCTATTCGTATTTCTCGACACCTCTGGCAAGTGGTTCCCAGACTTCACATAAAAATTAATTTGAAATGCAAGGTGCTGGCTGCCAAGCCCATAAAGAGACAGCTAAGGAAGAGAGATGAGGACTAGAAAGCCCATATCCCCAGGTGCACAAATAATGTTCAAGCGTCCATTTTTCTGCAATCCCTTGTTTTGGCAGGGCCCTTCATTCTGCTAAAAACCAGAGGTGGTATGCTTTTTGAAAGCTGATTTTGCAGGATCAACCCCTCACCTGTTTGCTTTCCAGGGCATGCCTGTGCATGACTCCTGCCGACTTTTCGCGCTGCTCCCAATTCTACAAATTTGTGAAGAATATTTCATGCAGTGTTCCACTATGCATAGGGTTTTCCTTATTGAGAGGCCTAAAAATTGTGTGTGTGAGAGACATGTTCCACTTTATGTTACAAAAATACTAGCGAAATGTTACATCCTTGTTGCGAGTGCCAAATATTTCCACATTAGACAAGTTTCCACTACATCCAGGGTCCATTGTAGGTGGTTTTAGTGTAGTTACAGTTTAGTCAATTCAATAGGTACTACTACTGCTTGATTGATGTTGTGAACTGTTTGAACTGTGGGGATCACTTGGTTGCAATATTGCAATGTTATAACTTCTTTTTATTTTGGTACCCAGATGAGCACGGTTATGACAGAAGAGAGTGATGGGGACCTGTCTGCAGATGAGCAGCCAGATGAGAGCCTTGAGATACTTCAGCTGATGGAGGTATATGAAAGGCCATTCTTTTCCTTGGACACAAGGAACATGTCAAATTTTATGGTTGCTGGGTATTTAAAAGAGTTATTTTGTAATGTAATTTTTGACCAGGTTTTCAGATGAACGTTAGAGGTGCCGTTTTGTGGCATGACTTGAGTTGTGTTGTATGCAATTCTAAATTCTCATGGAATGTTGATGGCCATTGCAAATTTAGCACATACAGTTTTCTAGGAGATGCTAGCATTGAGTTAAAATCATTGTGAAAGTACTGTTATGAAACAAGTGGTTCTGTTGTGCTGTTACTTATGCTCGATGAAGTTAGGCATTGTCATTCTTTTTCTTAACTAGGAGGTATCATCTGAATCAATTCCCCATGATCAAGCCATTGGAGAGTCAATGATGGAAGCAGCAGGACCATCCAGATCAGCGAGGGATGGTAGTGCCCATGGTGAGTACACCATTTTGCTGCTTTCATAGGACAGTGAGTGAAACCAAGCTGGCAAAGTGGGGTTGCAGTATCGGGATTAATTGGAAACATATTTTTTCCTCTGGTAATCTTCTGCCAGGTTTGTTTTGCTGCTGTGGCTTTTACTGTATAAGCACATTGAGATGTTTGAATTTGGAAAAAAAAGTGATGGATGTTGCATAAGTATGTTTTACAAAATGGGATTTTGTGAGTGGACATCCCAGTCGCTAGTCACCTGCAGTTATGTACAGTGGAATGGCAAGTTTTTCCTTTAGAATCATTGTGTATTTCTTCTTCAGTACATTCATAGGAGTAAATGTGTACATTTGTAAATTGTGTATTGTGATGTTATTTATAAACACACTGAAGACATGTACAATATTATGGTAGTGTGGTGTAATCACAACACCAGAAAAGGCATTTGTAAGTCCTGAACTGGTGGATGTCAGGTATGCAGAAGCGTGAATTATTGCATTCGAGCAGTTATAACCCAAGCAGGATAATTACGCTCAATTGGTGATGGTGTGTATAACCCTAAAAGTTAAGCAAACACATTCAATGTGGACAGGTACCAAAGGAAGCATATGTTTGGGAATCAATAGCAGTATTTTGTGTAAGTCATCCTCAGTGATCAACCCTTCTACTTGCATATGGCCAATGCTCCAGAAAATCTTCGATTTTGGTTGTGCAAGAAGGCATGCTCAGGAAAATTACTAGTTAGAATTTTTGATGTAATATTTTGGTTGTGTTGCACAGATAATTAAGGTGAGTCCAAATGTCTTAATTGCTGCTGTTAACTTGCACGGGCCAATTTCAAGGCAACTCCCTAAAGTGCACAATATTAACAGCATTACTCATATAACCATTTGAGGTAGAAGTGCAGAAGAATCTCAATAACATTAATAGTCATGGACCTGTTGGTGTGACAAATTCACTTGCAGCAGCTGGAAAATTATTGCTCCCAAAGAACATGAACCAGGCAGCTTCCTTTTGGCATTTATTGTTATTATATTTTTATTAAACAATGCGCTCTGTATGCCGTAAATGCATATGCCAACTGACTGTATCTGCAATGTTGCCAGTTACTTGGAATTTAATAAGCAACAATTTTATTGCCTTGCTAATTTAGTTAGCAGTAAGAACAATTTTAAAAACTGGACATTTTAGTGTATGTGAGATATGTTCATACAGACTACTGAAAATACCAGAATTTGTGGAAATCTCTGCATCTGATATCTTCTCTTCATTTGCATTCATGCACCCAGCCCTAAACCCAGTCTTGGTCACCTGACACAGACATGTCAAAGGTCTTAAAAAGGGAATTGCATAGGTTCAAAAAACATGGTTGGAAAGACTTCATACATTAAATGAGGATCATGATGTTCATGATGTTCAAAGGAGAAATGCCCTATCTACAAACACGGTGTGTCGTTGAGGGGTCATTTTGTGAACTCCCCCGGGTGGATTAGTCTTTAGGAAATTTCCACCCGAAATGAAGCCAGAGATGGCCCAACTCTGCACGGATAAAGGTGGGAACCCTGGGTGGGGATTGAACCCAGGACCTTCATATCCGTGGGCGCGCGTGTTACCGCGGCGCCACTTCATCTCCCCTATAGGTTTTGTAGATATGGCATTGTCTATGGGATGGCAGAGCATTGGCATGGGGAGTAGGTTGCTGTAGAGGAAGTAGACACCTCTCGCTGTATGTGAGGTTGTATTCTTTTGCCTCGATGCATGCTACATGAACCTTACAACAAAGTAAAAACCAGCTCATTTTGTAGCCATGTTGTTATAATGTGGGAAGGATTTAATCAGAGTTGGAAATGCTTATGGGCATGGTTTCGACAGTGTCTTAAAATAACACACACACAACTGTTCCAATCCAAAACAAGGAGGTGTCCGAGGTATTCTAAATCTGAGGTGTTCTGTCAGTACTCCACTGCATAAGTGTACGCTGCTACTTCTGAGTGACCACCCTGTTGGGATGGGTTTTCTATTTCAACTTGGAAGTTCAGAACAGAGCTTACTGAGCTGGCTGCTTGACTCCCGAAGCACCTTTGTTTCCAGTTTGCATGAATCTAAGCAAAGGAACGCATCTGAGAATTTTTATTTTTCTTAGTAAATGTTGATTTTGTTTGTCATGCATTGAAGATTTTGATGATAGCTAGCTGTCAAAGTTGGTAAATTGCTGCACAAGTCTTGGCTACAGCCAGGCCTATGACACTCCTCAAATATGGTAGGTTAACACCTGTGTCCTGGCCAGACGGCGCTGGCGGCAGATGTCCCTCCATTCTCTGCCGCCATCTTGAAGACCGATTCCGGTAGCTGGCAAGTCAATCTGCCTACGGGTGGGTGCCAAAAAAAATATGCCGAAAAATAAGTACGGTACTGCTCGGTACTGCTAGCTATCTTCAGTCATGTCTAAATAAAATAAATAGTACACTTACAATGCTCTTTTACAATCACCTCCTGCTCACTTGACATTTTTGGTGTGTCCAGAATGCCTTCTGCACATTTACCGAGCATTGTAAGTGTACTATTTATTTCATTTAGGTATGACTAAAGATAGCTAGCAGTACCGAGCAGTACCGTACTTATTTTTTGGCATATTTTTTTTGGCACCCACCCCGTAGGCAGATTGACTTGCCAGCCACCGGAATGGGTCTTCAAGATGGCGGCAGAGAATGGAGGGACATCCGCCGCCAGCGCCTTCTGGCCAGGACACAGTTATTAACCTACCGTCACCACACAAATAGGTGGGCTGTGTCAGGGGGCTGGCTACAGCTTTGGTGTGACCTTGGTGTGTATCCACATCACCCAGCATCCAAGCCTGAAAGCAGTTTGGGACACTCCTGTGCCACACAAATAGTCTAGCATAAACAAACTCCTAAGACAAATAAAGGCAGGTTTGAATTTTCATCACTGGCAGTACCTTGATTGACTTGGGTGGGTTGTAAACAAAGATGTAGATCTTTATTATTGTACAGAGTGAAAAGTAATTCAATAACCCAAACAGGCTTGAGTCGGCAAGCTCAATAATATCGTCGGCATTAAGGAGAAAGGGCGAATAGACCATGTTAGAAATCTTACAGGAGAGCTAATAATAGGTTTTAAATATCTCTCACAATTTGCAGTATCACTGTATAAGCTCAAAATTTTTGGATTGCATTACAACAATGCATTGATTTTCTTTGGCGGTCACTATTAGAAAATCATTAAATTTATGTAAGTGTAATAAATGAAATGGATATTCGCCCTTCTTCCTAAATTGTTAGAAGAAAGTCCATCATTGGAATTAAGGAGAAGGGCGAATAGACCATTTCAGAAAGTTTACAGGAGAGCTAATGCAGTTGACTCGGGATATAACAGACCTCAAGGGACCGCGGAAAAAGTGTTATAACGGGGTCTGTTATAGCCGAATTGACACTTTTGCAACGAATACACAAGTTTTCTGCTTTCCATATGCCTATAATGCATACTACTGCATACGTTAATGAAACTATCCACAAAAATGCAAAATTAGACCATGTTTTTCTTCTGCCATCTCCTTGTAAATATACCAGAAAAGTTTGATTTTGAGTATCTTAGATCAGTGGCAGATGCGAAAATCACCCCGACTCAAGGATTCTCTGCCTTTCTGTGCATGGGAAAGGTATAGCAGAACCCCGATTATCCGTCACCCATGGGACTGGGGCATCATCGGATAACCGAAAAGGTTGGATAATCAAAGGAGCAAAGGAAACTTCAATTAAACACAACAAATAACATGAAATCATGTACAATATTATGGTTTTCTAAGAAGTAGTGAAGTATTTATCTTCACACACTGCTGTTTACAATGTATCTAAGGCAATACAAAACAAATGCTTAGGAGGGCTGCATTACAGTGGTAGATGAGAAAACATAGATTTATTTCTGGAGCGGGACGGTCGGATAAGCCGAGAGTCAGATAATAGGGGTTCTACCGTATTTGAATAATCAAAAACAGTTAAAATTTGATTGATTGATAATTTTAAAAAGCTTATCTGAAAGTCCGTTATAACTGAGGCTGTTCTATCCGAAGTCAACTGTAGTAGGTTTTAAATCACACTATCACTTTATAAGCTCAAAATTTTTGGATTGCATTGGTGCAATGCATTGATTTTCTTTGGCGGTCACTATTAGAAAATAATTAAATTTATTTAATTGTTATTTAAATGGATATTGGTCCCAGCCACCCTCCAAGCTGTGGATTGATAAAGTGCGGCGTTGCCACGTTCATGAAGCTAATAGTGTATATCTTCCGGAAAGACACCACCTTGGACAAGGGGTTATTTACTAAGGTTAGTCCATGTACTATCACGGTCAAAAAGATTGTCGGACTGTTATGGAATCGTCCGCGACTTTTTCTCCCGCCAATCAGTGTGCCAGGTGCAGGTGATTTGGGCGAGTGCCGTCGAGAGCTTTCCTCCCGCGACCTGATGACACGTGCTCGAATTTTCATCGGTGGGGGGGAGGGGGGTGCTGATTAGGCGGGGTGGGGGCGATG
>JYFJ02003585.1:0-39876 GCA_000934665.2 Catajapyx aquilonaris | reverse complement strand
CCCCCCCCCTGCCTACGCCACTGGTAGTAACCATTCATATTCATGTCGCATCAAGGCAGGCCATTTTTTGGCGTTTTTTAACCATCAGGTTAACGCCTTTGCAGAGTGTCTGTCATATACTCACCTGTAATATGCATAATGTGAAACTGTCACAAAACTTCACAAAATTTGATCATACCATGCACCGTTCCTTCTGCCGCACAGCCAATCATGTACCGCCAAGTATCTTCCTCATTGTCACCACATCCTCTAAACTTTGATTTGGCGGGGCACGTTAAAATGCTCCGGCATTGATGTCACCTGGCAGTATAAGCCAGCCACTTGACGATCGCAGATGTAAAGATGACTGGTAGGCTATCGTAGAATACGTGTACAGTAGGGCAAGCGAAGCGAAAGGCTGTCTCTAGGATGGAGGCTGGAGGCTGGCTGGCTCATTGGCCCCATTTGCATGTGACAGCAAGCCTCATCCAAAATCCGGATCGAGCTGCTGGGTTCAGCAGCCTGCTCATAAAATGTCGTGCAGCCGTGAAAATGATGGCAACCATCACGGAGCTCACTCCAACGATCATTGGCTTTGCCAAATAGCCCAAATGGTGAAAGCTCAAGACGAGGAGGAGGCCTAACTCGACTCACTCACTCAGCAGGCTGAGTGCCGGCCTTGCCTGCCTTTTGCCTGACTACGGCCTCCCTGCTGACGACATCAAAAGAGATTAGTTCACTACTCCATGTGGAAGGCCCCTGCCATTGCTGCCCAAACTACTGGAAAATTCCTTAATGAAGGGGGTGATCACTCGCGCACAATTCTATTCTCTCTTCTTTGGCGACAAATTAGGCAACCTTCCGCACTCTCATACCAGATTCGGGCTTTGCTAGCAAAAGTCGAATACAAGGAGAAAATCGCGACACCTTTTCTGTATTGGACAATCCGTATAGTATAGTGGGTAAGTTAGTATGTGTGAAGTCCGTGACGGTACGTGGTATAACATCATAATGCAACCTCATGCAGTCATGAAGCTTAAGTTATATTCAAAATTTAATTGTGTTGATGCACGCCCATAAGACTAGCCGAATCATAGAGTTCACGTTTTCCTGATGATTACAGTATAGTTGCCTATGCCCCGCTCAAAATTTAGAAAGCAAATGCGACATGAATTTGGTTCATTTTTATAAAATAATGTCACAAGTTCTCGACCTTCAGTATTTTAAATTTTCGAGTAAGGCCTAGCATAAGTACTGTTATTTTAATTATATGTAACTAAATGCAATTAGTTTGTGATTAATTCATTATATTTAATGGATTGTTATTAAATGTATAGATTGTTGATTGCATAAATAATATTATACATTGTTGTTCATAAAGTGCCAACAACTACAAGACATCTTAAGATTAGTTCATTTATAACTCTTATTTCATTAATTATTTAATTGCTATTAATCAGTTGCCGGTAATTAATATTATTGATTCCAATCAATGTGAATGTTTTTTACAGCTCTCACACATACATAACCAACCCGACCCTAATATCCATTGTTGGGTTTCCAGGACCACTCTATCAACAAATTTATCGCATTTTACAAATCTTTTGGAGGACAGTTCCTTACACCACTCGGCCTCAAAATTCTTCGTTAATGAGCTCTATTACAGGTGAGTTACTGCCCATCTTAAACTTTCACAACATTAAGGCGTTAAAGACAGGTAATTTTAAACACTGTCATTAGAATTAAATAGTAAAATTATTTCTAATACTTATTTACTTATTTATTTATTTATTTAATACCCCGTTATCCGGCCTGTGGCCGTTATTGGGGGGACACAACCACCATTACAATCACATACATAATTGCATGCGTTTGACAATGTTAGAAAGAAAAAGAATACAAAGAGAATACTTGTTGCTTTGTTAGGTTGTCAAATGCGAAAGGCAGCAGCTCCATGGGAAGTACAGCTAAATTATAAAGATAGGCTTTGCGAGGGATATTAAATAGAGGGCAGGGTAGTCGTACAACAAGTGATAAGGGGATAAGAGGGCGTTGACACTACACCAGTCACAATTGTCTTCGGAAATAACTTGGATCGACACACCCATTTAATAGGTATATATTTAGAGCCATTTCTTAAATTTGCCAGCATACGCTGTAAATAGAGAGGCAATCCATAGGAGAGATAATATGTTTCTAATCTAAAACTGAGTTTAATTAATTTGTAATGGCTATATCTATGTGTGTGCTCTATTTTAGTTAACAATTGTGTTTTTAGCTGAAGTTCCACTCTGGTGAGTAATGTTGGCAGATCGGTCTGAAAATCTTGCCAATTTAGCCCTAGAGATTCCATTAGCACTTGTCCAGACTTGCGCCAGTTGACTCTGTTTGGTGCTATGGAATAACTATAGGCCATCCGTAGTAGCCTATGGTATTATCCGGGAGTTTGTCAAATTTGGTGATAAGTTTAGCCACAGATTTGACTAAATTTAACGTCAACGGAATTTGGCCGGTTTCCAAGTAAACAAAATATGATGCGGTGTTTTTAGGTAAAAGTAAAAGTTTTTTTTTCAGAAAAAAGAGTTGAACTTGGTTTATGACCTCGTATTGGGTTAAGCCCCATATCTGAGCTCCGCATGTTATTATAGGTAGGATGTGTGCATTAAACACAGGCCTATGACACTCCTCGAATACGGTAGGTTAACACCTGTGTCCTGGCCAGACGGCGCTGATGGCGGAACATGGCGGATGTCCCTCCAGTGTCTGCCGCCATCTTGAAGGCCCATTCCGGTTGGCTGGCAAGTCAATCTGCCTGCGGGTGGGTGCCAAAAAAAATATGCCGAAAAATAAGTACGGTACTGCTCGGTACTGCTAGCTATCTTTAGTCATGTCTAAATAAAATAAATAGTACACTTACAATGCTCTTTTACAATCACCTCCTGCTCGCTTGACATTTTTGGTGTGTCCAGAATGCCTTCTGCACAATTTACCGAGCATTGTAAGTGTACTATTTATTTCATTTAGACATGACTGAAGATAGCTAGCAGTACCGTACTTTTTTCGGCATGTTTTTTTTGGCACCCACCCGCAGGCAGATTGACTTGCCAGCCAACCGGAATGGGCCTTCAAGGTGGCGGCAGACACTGGAGGTACATCCGCCATGTTCCGCCATCAGCGCCGTCTGGCCAGGACACAGTTATTAACCTACCGTCATCATACATGTAGGTGGGCTGTGTCAGGGGGCTGATTAAACAGTTTTATAGCAACCTGGATGTCTCTTTTTTTAGTTTTATGAGGGTTGGCCATAAGGCATTTATCGTTGATATGGCTTTGGCCTTGAAATATTGCACCGCTAATTGAAATTTACCCGAAACAGAGAATGGGACTCCTAAGTAAATGTAGGCATTGGTGGGGGTTAACCGAGTTTTATCCCACCAAAAAGATCGGTCCGGTTGCTTATCGCCTCTGCGGAAACAAAGTACTCGTACATTCGTCTTATTTAGATTTATCTGTAAATTATTCATCTAGAAATATTTTCGAAAAATATTTAAATTGCATTGCAGGTAAAGTGGATTAGCTCACAAAATGACTAAGTCATCAGCAAATGCTGATTTCTAATTCTAATATTAGAGCTAGTATAGGTATATTCCTTGCAGAAAACTGGCTTGACCATCATAAAATAAGCATCATGACTATGCTACACAATGCCTAAATCAATTCTGAAGAAAGAATGTGACTCGTCTGTCTGCATTTCAGGTCTTTATATGCAAAATTTTCAAGCCAGCCACGTATAGTATTGAATCTGACTCCACTTTGTCAAAGCTTGAAAGATTTCTCTTCATATTGTCGAGAGAAATGATCAGGATAACTACAACATTAATACAGGTTAATAAAATTCCAGTTGCACAAAAATAGTAATCTGCCAGGATACAATAAAATATGAAACAAATAATAATGCAATTTGCCTCGCTGAACCACTGAAACCTTATGGCCTATCTATACAATGTGCAAAACATATCAGATTGGAGAAAAAACATCCGCAAAAAAATATAGATTATATCATTGCCATATCTCTTGGGCTGATCAGATATAACTAACAATGTCCTTAGAGTCTCGCATAGAATAGTGCGCTGAAATGGCCAAAGGATTTTGGATTACGGAAATTCCCTACCCCTCCTAAGCTGTCCCAAAGGAAATTAAATTCTTCACACTAATCCTCCCTTCTATTACTACCCTGACTCCCCTTAATTCCTTCATCTGGGATCTGGCTCACTGTAGTCTTACACTGATTTTTCTTTGAGAAGGAAAATAAAATAGAGCACTTTCTGCGGCTAAATTCTTTAATTATCTTCAAAGGTAATGCAACTTAGATCTTAGATGAACGACACAAATTCTCACTGTCAGTTTTAGGTGCTGTTGGACTTCATACCGACTGTCACATTCAGTAATATTTATGAACCTTTAAAATAGCTTCTGCACAACATAAAAATTATTCTTAAAATGCCTATGGTGGAAGCAAAGCTGGATCCTTCCATTTTTTTAAATATCTAAAAATAAATACTGGCATGTAATAATAAACTTTTGTACCATTTTGGTGTTGTTATTATTAATACCAACGTCACTAGGGGATGGTTACATGTAATGAAAGGGAGGTGTGTGACAAACAGAGCAGTTCTATTTTGATCATGGAGAGTAACATTGTGGTATAAAGGGGGGCGGAGTGGTGCTGCGGTAACGTATGCGCCCACGGATGTTAAAGGTGGGTTTATACTCCGCCGTAAGGGGCGAGAAGTAGCAGTAGCGCCGTAAAGAAAGCGANGACCTAGGCGATGGAAGTGTCGTAAGCAGTATCCGAAACCTATAAGCAGGAATAATTCACTTTTTAGGGGAGGCGGAGTGGTGCTGCGGTAACGCACGCGCCCACGGATGTTAAGGTCCCGGGTTCGATCCCAGCCCGGGGTTCCCCCCTTCATCTCGTGCAGAGTTGGGCCATCTCTGGCTTCATCTCGGGTGGAAATTTCCGCTAGACTAATCCACCTGGGGGAGTTCACAAAATGACCAAGCAATGACATTGCACTTGCACTTTGCACATCCTCCCATATATAGTAATTATATTTAGTTGTTCCAAGGGTAAGTATACTTACCCTTGGAACAACTAAATATAATTACTATATATGGTTCCAAAAACAAATGGTGGTATTCCACCCCCCTATGAGGGCCTATGGCCCTAGCACGGGGTACAAAAAAAAACATTGTGGTATAAGTTGTACATGTGTAAGCTCGACGTAGCACCAAATTCAAAGTTTATAATATATTGCAACTTATAACAATGAGTCGTTGTCGTTTTATGATGTTCATTGTGATACCAATGATTGTCACGTATCTGACACTGGGTAGCCGCAATACATTATTATGTTACATCCATTGCGGTAAGCTGATTAATTCTGTACGCAGCTATGCGAATGACCTGATGCATTTAACTTGTTCTAGTTGGCACTTATTCCGGATTATTCAGAGCATACCTCTATAGTTATATTCAACATATTATGTTGAATATAACTATAGAGGTATGCTCTGAATAATCCTGAACAAGTGCCAACTAGAACAAGTTAAATGCATCAGGTCATTCGCATAGCTGCGTACAGAATTAATCAGCTTACCGCAATGGATGTAACATAATAATGTATTGCGGCTACCCAGTGTCAGATACGTGACAATCATTGGTATCACAATGAACATCATAAAACGACAACGACTCATTGTTATAAGGAAACTGATTTCCGCGGTCCCTTGAAGTCCGTTATATTCTGAGTCGACTGTATAGTATTAAAGACACAGTACAACTACATAATCTACCTGTGCAATGTGTTCCACTGATCTGATATGTCCATTTGAGTTAACGATTTTTTCTGACTGAGCGCTTGCTCTTAAGCAGTTACCTTAGTAGTTTTGAATAGTCACTTTCAAGCGCTATCAAAAATATAAATTAGGCTTATTTGAATTGAGTTGAATTTGAACATACTACTGTACAGTACATAATCATAATGCGCGATGATGCGGACCAGGCAATGTAACTCCCAAAGGCGGCCAAGGATATTATTCATATAGATTAATTTTAATGGAGGCATAGGCTAAACTATGCACTCTGCAAGCTGGACAAAGTGAGAGAATGTATAAATAAATTAAAATATTCCTCTTCGCTTGAAACGAAAGCCTTTAAACCAGATAACTTAGACGCAGAGCAGATTTTCGCCACATACTCTAGTTCGTTTAATAATCCACTCTGTTCTTAAATATGAGGTATTTTTACAAGCCAACCTTAGGTCAAAAAGCCAGTTTTATAAATGAGCCTTGTAATAAAGACCATGTCCCTGCATGTTTGTTTCTTACCCACATTATTTTTTCCATTTCCAGACTATAGCAGGTTATAAAATAATGAGCAGCCATGAGTGCGGTGAATTTTGACGAGAATATACTGTACCGGTACCTCATCATTTCCATCATTTTCGAATGTTTGCACTCCAATTGGGATACTGTGCCTAGAGGTGGGACAGCTTAAGCAAAATGTCCTGACCGCATGCTATAAGGGTACAATATATCAAGCCGAATTGATCCGCTCCATAACCTACCAATATTTTCTCGGCCTTATAATCATCCTCTGGATAATTATAGAGTGCAGCACTGTCACTGAAGACCATTTATTCGTTTTACCTCATGCCTATGGAGTAGATCACGCAGGAACAGCACGGTCAATTTTTCAAAGCAGTTTGTATCCCCTGCACGTTGTTAAACTAATTAAGTAACGATAAACAGCCCTGGACCGTTACATTGCCTATGCATTTCCCACGTTCACTGCACTGCACTGTGACCGACCAGCAACATTATGATGACTGTCTTATGGTAGGCTACGCTGCTGCAGTTCCAGCGTGATTTCCATTATTTAGGCCTACTACATTAGTCAGATGTTCATACTGGTGAACATCCTCATGCTATTGGATCCGCAGCTGAGTATGGCTCTATAGATTCGGTAATAGATGAGAAAATCTAATTTGTCCCAGCTTAGCTCAGAATTCAATGAAGAAGCAAGTGAACTCTGAATTAAATCATTTATTATTTATGCGCAGAGACGTCAGTGCTTAGTTAAGAGCATCCCCATTCGAGGTTAGGGCAGAAATGTCCTCACTTCCAATCGAGTACAAGTGCAGGGCCCTTGTATTTCCCATCTTCCCAGTCATTGTAAAAAAGAAGTCCTAGGCTTCTATTGTCTGATGGTGGTATGGGATCCGAAAGGATGTGGGAGAAAATGGGGCACAGACGTGGGTGGGGAGATATATTGTTGAGGTAGGATGAACGAACCTCCCCTACAATCTTGGGTGTAAGTATAGAGATGAATTTTTTGTTGGGTTTATCTGATAAACCCATCAAAGAAATTCATGACAACTTCAAGCCCCCCCCCCCTCCCCCGCATGTGGGCACAAATAAATTGTTTATACTGAAGCAGTTTCGCCAGCAGGTTTGAAAAGGACCTATGCGTCAGCTGTGCTGCATGATGCAGTATTCTTGTCACAGCTTTTGCAGTTTATAGTGTGATGAATATTTCATATAAATGTCTTTCCCCGGCAGAAACAAGCACTACTCTTTGGAACAATACCCGGATTTGACGTTTGAATATTTCCCTGATTGGACTAGTCGCACGGACCTTCTCTACAGAGGCTACAGAAATCAGTGAATCTAAACCGGATTCTACTATCATGACAACAGTACGTTATTCTTACATTTATAACTACAGTAATCGAACCCGCCCTAAGACGTGGGTATAATTATAATCGTGAGTGTCTGGTAAAGTACAGAAATTGCTTTCTAGCTCTAGTCTAAAGCACAAGTGAATCCGTACAGTATCAGTAGCCTGTAGCAACTGTGGGATTATACAGTACATGGTGTTCCAAGAGAATTGTCTTATTTAGTTTCGGAATTAATCTGATTAATGTTAATGTTAATCATGCACTTTCAACATCCGATGAGGCCATAATTCGAATTTTCAGAGCTTAGACATTAAGAACCATTATCTCATTCAGTGATCTACTGGGTCGCTTATTGGTCGCTTACCATACAAATTAATAACCTTGTAAAATGTAAATTTAAAAATGCTTAATCCGAACCAAAGCACGATATTTTAGACTTGAGAGCAACAAAGCTCGTCATGTCACAAAATAATATGTAATTGATTACTTTGAATAGACCAGTCGACAAGGCAAGATCGCAGCTAAAACCTAGACAATAACCACTCTGAAAACGGCCCCAACCAGCGTTCTTGTTTCTCTTTTTAGCATCCAACTTTTACCACGCCTTACCCGAAATGCCAGGCCAGAGTAGCATGTTTCATCCTTATCTGTGCTTCTTTTTTTTCGAAAAAAAAAGAAACAACCGGGGGAGGCAAAATTTGTTTCTTTTCCCAAGCAGATGATTACGCCACGTTATCCAAAAAGATTACCATTCTGTTTATGAGCTCCACTTCACCTCCCAGCCGTGCCAAGTATCCCTGTAAATCTCCTCGCTCAACCTGGCCCGTTCTGGCGATAAAATTCCCCCGCGTATAATTTTATCCCGACAGATACGCAGACGACCTGACCACGACTTCTTATCGGTCTGCCTATTTTTTTCATTCCCTTTAGCAACTGCAATAACAGGCTTTCAGATCTATATTGCCACGAGTAATAAAATGCTGGGACAAAACGGTTTCATTTCTAATTTAGTCCCGTTTAGAGGATAGGAATCAAATACCCGAGGCCGTGACTTAAGGAAATAGTAGTGTCCAGCGGGACTGTGTTATATTTCATGCTCTTCTCGGCTCCTAGGTCTGATGGATCGATGGGGCTCAAAACCACCCGTGGTATTTCCGGCTCGACCGCAATACCTCCGTGGCCTTTTCGTTAGGCATGTGCTATTACTAGGCCGATATAGACACTAGTGGGCTAGACTAGAAGTGCCTGTGAGACCAGTGCCCAATGCAGCTTTTATCATACTACATTTTCTCCTACCGTGCCATTATACTTATTCAGTGTATTCCAGAACAAAGCATCATCATGTAGAAGCATCATGCGCAATTTCATTCAGAAAACAACAATAACTTAATTATTAAATTGTTTACCCTCTAAAATCCGTACTGACGAATGAATCTGACAAAACTGAAAGTGTCTTCCCATTTCCCAACCATATTCTACCGTTCCGATATTACTACGGCTGCCCACACCCTGTCTAAATCCAGCCATGATGGAAAATGAAAAACATTGCACATTTGCATCAAAAATACTACCCTCCCAGCCCCAGGCAAAAGTGCACTAACGCCAAGTAATAGCGTTGGAAAATTTCCCAATCCGTATTTGCGTGTATGCACAGAGCGAAAGTATTTCTCGTCGTAAAAATCTCACGGGCACCACAAAAATATACAGTACGCGCGCCTTTGTAATTTGAAGAATTTGCTAGAGAAATGAAAATGCTAATTGTTGTTAGCACCATTCGCTTTGGAACGTAAAATAGGCAAGAATGCATTATTAGCTCCAGACCTTTTCAAATAAGCTTCAATATCACACATAATGCGTATTCGCTCTAATCACACGCGTTACGATGTAATTAATGTGTGGACACAATTTCAGCAGAATTTTCTCCCAAGTTCAGTTCATTACTTTCCAAAAGAAACGCAGAGGTGACCTTGCAAATAGATAGGGGTCGAGATCTTGTCGAAAGACCAAAGGCCAGCTCAGTCGTTGAGTAGAACGAACTCTGAGGGGTCCTTCGCTCCTCTAGTTTTCCGATGGAAAAAATAATAAGGGCTTGGTTTGGCTCTAGGGACTCATCATAGTGGATCACGCCCCTCGTCAACACCTCCCAACCCCAATCTCCAGAAAACACAATGGTCCAGCTTAGTTTTTTTTCCTTCCACACACCTACACACACAAAAAACTATTTTTTCCACACCAAATCAAACAACGCCATAATTAGGGAACTTTTTTTCAACAACACTGCGAGAGCCAACTTGATTGCCAGTTTGAAAATTTATGTTTATAACGCTAAGAGCAATTATATTTTTAACATCAACTTGGAATGCCATGTCTGAACGGAAGTCAGCGAACTTCTCTTGCTGGGTCGTGAAGTCATAAAATCCAAAAATATTCTTATCCTCTGTGCAAAACCAAGTTTTTGTAGTCAGCCAGCAAGTTGGCACATCTGACAATTATGCGTAATAGCTCATCATGCATCAAGCGAATGCGAGTCCTCGTAAAGGTAAACATTGAGATTAGCAAGGTGAAAGTAATAAAGCTAGAGCCAGATAGGCTATTGACATACGCGGAGAAGATGAGTATTAGGAGGCGCAGAGATATATATGGTATATAGTGCAATGTTCCTCGGCGCCGTATTCGCAGGACTTGAGGCTTTGTGGTTCTCTGGAGACAGGTCCATTCCCCCTCCCTCGTGTTGCTTTTACGCCGAGCCAGTTTTAGCATTACGGCCAAAGAGCATCATCCGCTTTCATAAAACAGATGGTTCTCTCCAGAGAAGAGTCATAAAGGAACCGGTGTGCAGCCGAGAATTCAAATGCTCTTTAATGAATGCTTCATCACGCCAAATGCCCTCTCGTCAGACATCGGCCGCTCTCAAAACTTCAGATCAGCCATCAGATATCTGCGCTTTAGTGATTAAAGCACATTTTTCACCTCCCAATAGCCTCGATTATGGTCGGTCATGATTGCCCCCATCTATTCTGCCACTATGCATGGTAATGGAATAGTCTTCAAAGTTCCGGTCTTTGGTGCGGGGGTCGCACTAACTCACTTAACTCTGCAGGAGTAAATACTCTAGTATTATCGACTAACGAGTACACGATATCGGATCTTAGGCATATTGTAGAGGAACAAGCAACAAGGGGTTCTCGACCTTAACGGAAAAGAAACAGCTCAACCATCAAAATACTTCGGGCATGAGTGTCCGCAGCAATGTGAGAGCGTCAAATAACTGCCTGTTTCTAAATAGCTAAGGAGCTCATTTCAGTTTAATGCCTTTAACCTCTGCTAGCACTGGACTGAACTCTATGCAGCTTCTTCTAACCGTCATATTTTAGCATACTGCTCCTTCAGCTAATGGCATACAAAGAGCGTAATTGCAAGATTTGTCTATGCAGAATATGAGGTTGCCCTCCAGCAGTTATAATAATGGATACCCCGTGATAGGCCTCCTTGGGCCTCTTAGGGGATCATCTTTTTAATTAACCGACTTTAATCATTGCCTGCGCTGTGATGGATTTTGATTGTGGGAGGAAACGGGAGAACCCCGAGAAAACCCACGCGAACACGGAGAGAACCCATCGAAACTCTATCCACATAAGTACCGTATCCTCTGTCCGACCCGGGGATCGAACTCGGGACCTTAGAGGTGGAAGGCTGCGGCGCTAACCACTCCGCCACCGTGTCGCCCTAGCCCTCCAGCAGTTTATATCAACTATATTGATGGCAGGTTTCAATGTGTATTCAATCAGTCGCAACCCCACTTTTCAGGTCCAATAGTACATGTCATAGGTCCTTCACAATAAAACATTCGTACATTTTATATGGCATGTGTTCCACTGCAGAGTGGTATTCAATTGATTCCATTTCAAACGCGCCCCCGCATTTGACTCGATTTATCCTAAATTGCACGTGATGCTCGTTGCAATCATGCTACTCATTACGCCATGTCCCAAAAATATTGCATCCTGATGGTGGCCCAGTTTATATGACGTAGAAATCAAAAACCCAGCAAATTGGGCAACGAGTCCTATCAAGCGTATCATGTCGGTTAAGTAGTAGGCACAAGTCCACCCACAAAAGCTGTGTTACGACTCTTAAATTAATCAATAGGGGCCGCGGGTTTGAAAACAGCCGTTAAATCAAATAAGTTGGTAACTGGTCCAGCAATTTCCGTAATCGGAAGAGAATTGGTGGCTAACGAGTTTGCCTCCTGCTCCCTAAACTTTCCCAGTCTCGTTTCTGCATTTCCTCTCCAGCTAGAATTAAATTTGCGCCCAGAGAAATCAGGTTACTCCCCAAGTTTTCTTGCACGATTGTTACCGACACGAGATACAGCGGCAGGGAAAAAGTTTGGAACCGTGCTTATATCACACTCTCCTCTTTTTATACTCGAGGATCTGGAATGCTGCTGAGTTCACTACATTCAATTCGGTGCCTTCAACTGCAGACTTGCTATATAACCTTGCTTTAAGTTAACTGAATCAGTGTCGTCAGTATTACGTTTATGGTTCGCACCAGGGCAACAGTGGAGTTAAATTGAATGACCCAGAATGGAAAGGGCATAAGTCCATGAGACAAAATTTTACAGGGGAGACAAAAAACTTAAATGCGGCATTGTAAATTCGTCAAGGTGGTCGGACTCGCGGGAATGTTGATCTTAGTCGACATTGGCATCATGTTGAGCAGAGTTCGGTGGAAAACGCGTCATGACAGATGCGTGAGAGCGATTTAAAGGGACGGGACTTACGTCCCTTTCATTCTGAAAGATGGCAGGATGGGAAAATCTGTGCCGTTCTGTCACATGATAACATAAGTAACACAAAATAATGTATTGTTTTGTGTTACTTATGTTATCATGTGACAGAACGGCACAGATTTTCTCATCCTGCCATCTTTCAGAATGAAAGAGACGTAAGTCCCGTCCCTTTACTTCAACATTTTCCTGAATACATGTAGGTATTTACCGGATAATGACACGATGGACTAAGTGCATTTTCATTCCGAAGCAGCAATTTCAGCATGGAAAAGGTGTAAGTCTAGATCTTCCCCCTTTGCCATTCTGGAGGCAATTCTGACATGCTAAAATATAGCATATGGGTGGGGACTTTCGCTCCCTCTCATACTGGATCGTATGCCCTCTATGCTGAAGAGTTTCCTTCCGCGAAAAAGTCATTTTGACCAAAAGGTGGACTTATGCCCTTTCCATTCTGGGTCATTCAATTTCAGTTGCATGTCCTAAAAATATATTGCTGCATTTAGCAGTACTGGCAAGTTACAAGTACTGTTTTTAATAACATGGCCTTCACTTGTACTTGACTGACATACCTGACCTTTTAATAGTTATGTCAGATTTTTTCCAACCCTTGTCCGATCTAGAGCCAAAATGTTGGTTACATAATTTTAGAGTAAACCTCACATTTATAGCTGAATTAAGTACATTTATAACAAATGTAATTGTTCAGAATTAATTGTAATTATTTTTATTATAGACTATGCACATTATAGCTTGAATTATGCGTTTATAAATGGTCATATTTCCACTGTAATATTTAAATTTAATATTGAGTGTCTGTTTCTGAGGTGGGCAGGGGTGGGGGTGGGACAGGTTGTTTTTAGGTTTATTCTCATGAGTTTTATTAGTTCATATGTTGGGTTAGCTTGCGTCTCCCTTCATCGCTGACTTGATCGCTGACTACCCCTCATAGGGAAATGTCGTGATGTTGTTGTTGTATATTTCCACTATACCATTCGTCATTTTCATGACAAGATTGTCAACAATTCTCATGGAACAAGCAGATAACTTATAAATAGCTATAAGTTATCTTCAACTTTTACTTCGTGAGAAAAATTTACTACCAAAGCACCGTTTAGTTACCTCTCCTCTAAAGTTTGAAGTTTGAAGTAATAGGGCAGAATTCATCGCTAAGTTGTCTACCTTTATACGCTCTGTTTCAACTCGGTAACGTCAGTTAAACCACACAGAAAGACGCGATAAACTGACGTCAGATAGTTCAAACCGCGAATATAAAACAGCCGATCTCCTTATTCCTCCTAGTTAATAGCACGGCCATGTTACTCTCTTCACTGTGGGAATATATTAGGCTATATTATTGTTCTAGAAATTGAGAATCGCCATGGAGAATCAGATGGAGGAGCGGCGACTCGAGGACTTGCAGAAATGGAAGGAAGAGCAGGGCATGATCAAGCGAGGCACAAGGGGCCTACGTGCCAAACAAGTGGACTCCCCACTGACCTGGCAACGGCTCCATGACATTACCCCCGCGTTATCATCTAATCAGTGCACACTCTACCTCCGCTCTGGGTCCAGTCAACAGCAGACTCCTTCATACTGCACTCCGGTGAAATCAGCACCCACCCGGAGAGGCCCATATTTTGAGGTAACACTAAAGCCGACGAACAATCAAGAACCTCATTGGAAGAAGAAAGCTGCCCGCCTGTTTCCTATTTTCGATCATTGGGATCCAGAGGTGAAGCAGCGTGAAGAGGACTTTCATGTCGTGCTACAACCGTACGGGATAAATTCGACCGCATTACCAATGCTTAATTCCCTCAATCAGGAAAACGAAAAATTGCGAGAGAAACTGCAAGGTGTTCGAGATGAAATACGATTGTACAAAAATCGGATGGCCCGAATGAAGTTAGCAAGCAGGTCTCAGCTAAGAGAACATTCGAATAACATAATTACCAGACACATCCTAGCACAGAATAATTTTAAGCTGAGTGCCTGCAACAATAGACTTCACATGTCTCTTGTGGAAAAGGACATGCAGATTAGTCGGATTCAAGCAGAGCAGCTGAGAATCAAGCACTTGGTGAACTGGACCTTTCCCGACCACGTTCCAGATAGAAATATGGAGAGGATGGCTGAAACCATGAGTGATCTAAAGATCAAGCTTCATAAGGCTACAATCGAAAGGAACATCATAGATAAGAAAATATATCAGGTCGAAAAGGCGCAGAAGAAGATGATCCAGCAGTTGAATGCTGCTAAGATGCGAGGGGCCTATCTAAGCTACATGTCTCGTCAAATGAAGAATCTGGATGTATTGAATGCTCTAGCAAGCATGAGGAAACTCTTTTTTGAATGCCTACCCAAACGACCTCCTGAGTCATTGTAAAACTCAAGAGGTTCATATCGTTTTCACACCGTGTAGTGACATGGTGTGTTTGAGGGAAGCAGTCAACCTAGAGAGGATCAAAAATACATACCTTGACAAGAACAGAAGATTGGGATATTGTCCTATGAGAAGGGGTGGTGCAGGTTGGGGGTGCCAGGGGAGGTGAGAAGCTACACAGAGATATCAGGTGATCAAATGTATGGCAAATTATTGATAAAATTAAAATTGCAAGTTGCACACAAAAAACTTTTTTTTTCTTTCTTGAATTGTGTTCCACATTATTACATGTCAATTTCAGCACTACGAGTCTACATGACTATAAATGCGTCGGAAAATTCTACACAGCTGTGGTATAGTACATTGCTGCTGTATTCGCTATTGAAATAAATAACGCTTCGTGCATTTTACCTGGCCCAACCCAGGCTAGCTCAGGAAAGGGAGTAGAGCAGGGGTTCTTAACCTTTGCGGGCCTCCGCACCCCTTTGAAGACAGTTGGTCCTTGTCGTACCCCCTATACCATGGGTGATTTATTAAGTTCATAGTTCGACTAAGTCCAGAGCGTTCGATTGTTACGGAATTTTTAAAAAGTAGTTTAAGAGCCCCAAAAAATAGTCCGCGTATCCACGTGCATGCGTCGCGCAGGCAAGTAAAAATATTGAAAAAAAATGTAAAGAAAGCTCCAAACTTCGTGCTGACTCGGGTCTGACCGGGACTGCATGCCATTCGAATGCGGACTGTAGGGTTAAGAAATCCATCAACTCTCTTCCATCTCTCCTCTTTGGACAGTCTGCGTGGGCAGAATAACGGGAACCGGAAATTTCGTCCCCGAAAATGCGTCCCCGACACATTACGTCCCCGACAAAAATAACATCCCGGAAAAAACGTCCCCATCTGGGATGTTCCCACGGAAAACATCTCTAAAATAAAAAATATAGCACAGGGGGACAAGATAATAAAGAAGTATGCTACCCAATGCACCTTAGGGAGTAACAGCACTGGAGTATGATATCCCACATCAGACAGCACTGTCTTAGATCGTACATGTAGTTGGCATTCGTCTGAGCTTTGAAGGGGATCATTTCCACGGAGATCCCTTACTTTCCGGAGACGTTATTTGTCGGGGACGAATTTTTGGGGGCGCAATATTCCCGGATACTATTTACGTTTTGTCGGGGACGAAACCTCCTAGAACCCAGAGTAACACCCTGCATAACTAAATATTCTAACGGGGCAAATATGAACTGTCTTAAATCTTAATTGTAAATAATAGTGAGGAGGCCTACTGACTACTGTACTTGCGCATTTTAAGCTGTGGCAAATTAATGCATTTTCATGGAGCGACACACTTTCAAAATGTACCATTTATTGTGCAAACCTTTACAGTCATCCTTGGGAAGGCACACACATTTCCTTTTCTCAAATACTTCCAAGAATTTATTAAAATGAATGGGCAGATTTTGACCAAAATCGGGCCAGTGACAATCGGCGTCCATTGTGCTGCAAACACCTGTTTTCCAAGAAGTGTTTTTAACGGACTACTTCCAAAAATCAAAATAGCCATAATTATGACAGCAAAGACATATTTTAGTTTGCATTGTACGGAAATATCCTCTCGATAGAAGCATTATTCTTACCGTGGCACCATTTTGTGAGCATATCAGTCACTCTCACGTCCAAGCCAATTTCTTTGTCTCCTGGTCACTCCCTAGAGCAGCGTTTCTCAACCGGTGTTACGCGAGCAATCGCCAGGGGTAACGCGAGAAATAGTGATGAATAGGCTAATCATATGTAAATGCATATTTGAGTCATTAATTGGCATGTCTATAATACAGTATAATAAATTTTGTGTAGGGGTTCGTTGAGACATGAATATTATTTCAAGAGTTCCGCAAGGGTAAAACGGATGAGAAACGCTACCATGGCGTATCGCCTGACTTTCTGGAGGTGACAAAACAAGTGAAGGTCATTCTGTGAAAAGTCTGGCTCATGGTCTGGACTCTGGATCCTCAGTATCCCAATTACACGAGGCCGCTAAGAGCTGAGTTACATGCTGATTGGCGAGCCCCGCTTACTTCGCTTTAGTAGCGGCATTGTGTAAACAGGTTATACTGTAGGCCTACATTCGGACGTAATATGTTTAGTATGGTAGGCATGACCATGTACTACATGTCCAATCTATGCTGACATTTATTTCTGCTTATGTACAGGGCGTGTAAGATTCATAGAGTAAAGAAAAGGAGGGGAAGAAAAATCTTGAAAGAACTCTCTTATTAGTTGCAGACTGCCTGTTTCCTCCTAACCCGCTATGCAACCGAGACACCAAGCCACTCATGACCTTACCCCTGCCATATAGACCATATGTCAAACAAGAGCAGCACTTAGGTTACCTAGCAGCCAGGATGAATCCGGTCATTTCCAATCCCGGGAAGCCTGTGGAGCCAGAAAATTGTGTTGACTGTACGTAACTCCAGGGATTCGGTTTGAAGTGCAAGCAAAGAGCCCGTAAAATAGCAGTCATTTCTCTACTGATGAGTACAGAACTCATGTGTACAAGGCTGTAGAGAGGCCTCCTCTTGGCCGCCAAATTCCGATCGTATCTGCTAGCCTGTGCACACTTCTTCATCTTCCTGCCTCTCACGTCCATGTCGGATATTTCATTCCCAGGGTAAACCCAATTCCGAGAAGCCGCCCTTTTCCTTCCACCCTTCCTGCTTCCTCGATACACTCAAGGTAGGAAGGGGCCCCTCTCGCCCAGCTACACTAAATCTCCGTTCTTTTCCTCATGCTCCATGAAGCCCGATATTGCCTGATTCCCTACCATCAGTTAGCCATAAACATATCCCCCCTCCGCTTCTCCTCCCATGCTTATGAAATGCAAGAATGCGCAGGAAATTAAGGGGCTTCATTTGCAAGCACGAAATACGACCTGAGTCCAAGTGGGCGCTATGGATGACGGGCACGACTAACGTCATTTCCGCTAATCCCGTGAAATGCGCCTACTTAATACAACTTGTAAGGAGCTTAAGTGCAGCAAAAAAAAAATTATGCAGGTGATGAAACTAGGTACACACGCATCTGTAATCATCTTCAGATCTGACCCCCTCCTTTTTTGGCTCAGTCACACGGGCCGGATCAATGAGATCCGTATGAAGATCACGTCAACAGCTTGGCTATGGCGTAGTAAAACATGGGTGAAAAGCGGATTTTTATCCAGGTTTAGTCTCCGGCGCAGAAAAGGAGCCGTCGTGTGGAGAATGAAGCGGGAGGTGGAAAAGTCCCATTGCCAGCCCACCCCAGGATTCCCATTCAGGTGAGAGGCTCTTTTAGCGTGGGGGAAGGAGAGGTGGGAAGGAAGGGAGAGGGAAGAGCGTTCATTTCGTTGCCACCTGCAGCCTCACGCAAATATGCTTCCCTTTTTTAATGGTCTCCTAGTGGTGCACCGCATTTAACTTCAGTGCCTGTAATCGGCTTCAGAAATGTCCACAAGTTCGGTTTTATGGAGGTTGGAAACTTGGAATTATACAGGGTGTTTATGAAAGTGGTGGGTCATAAGGGGGCCGTTTCTGGAGTTGAGAGAAATGTAATTGCGAGTCGCCCTTGCCGTAGCCTCAGATAAGCGTGTGGTGACTTGGGTGGCACTAAATTCATGGTGTTATGAGGCATGTCTATGGGTGACGTGATTTCTTAGTGGGTACGTGGAGTGTAGGAGCGTGACAAAGGCACATTTAGCCTTACTTTCCCAGACAGCTCTCGAGGAAGCATGAAATGAAAAGCCCTTTTAATGTAGTAAAGTCGAACAGAAATGCGGAAGCCTCGGGCAGACATTTTTGATCGATGCCAGTGTCGCAGTTTGTGGACATTATCCATGCCATAATGAATGGCTGTTGACTACATCCCTAATTTTGCAATATATATATATATATATATATATATATATATATATATATATATATATATATATATATATATATATATATATGCAAATGTTTCTTTCACTAGTGGCTGAATTTGCTATTAATTTTTTTGAAATTTAATTTACCCCGTGATGACCTGTTAGGTCTATAGGGGGTGGTGGATTACCACCATTGGTATTTGTTTTGGAGCGTGTTAAGAGAATCTTATGAATTACTCCAAGGGTTGATAGGAGGGGATGTGCAAAGTGCATGTGCGCTGTCGTTAATTGGTCATTTTGTGAACTCCCCCGGGTGGATTAGTCTTTAGGAAATTTTCACCCGAAATGAACCCAGAGATGGCCCAACTCTGCACGGATAAAGGTGGGAACCCCGGGTGGGGATTGAACCCGGGACCTTCATATCCGTGGGCGCACGCTTTACCGCGACGCCACTTCATCTCCCTGTGAATTTGCTATTAATGTGCTTGATAATGTCACTTTAAAATTATATGCCATACTTGTATAGGTTCGTGCTGCCCTGATTTCCATAACTAAAAGTAAGCTGATTATTCGACAGTGTTTTCGTACGCTCTACCTGGCTGATGCTTATCCTTAAGCCTTACAGTAATGTCACTAAAAGATAAACTCGGGTTACAGTCGAGATTCACTGCATAGACTAAAACTCCCCAACTAACTGATCATATGCTATAATAATGATGGCACTCTTCACAAGTGACGATGACCCGACTGACTTTTCTAGCACGTTCATCGCCCCAGAAACCCACATGTGACCTCACATCACCCCTCTGGTTCTTAGGATCAGTCCCGGTCTGCTCGTCGAAATGCAAGAAGGGTTGCAGGAGGGGTGGCAAAGAGGAGGGAGGTGACCCCTGGGGCCAACCACCCCAGCCCATTCCTCTCCCCAAGTAAAGCAGCACAGCCAGGCTACGGCGAGGTGCGTCCAATTCGAGGACGATTTTAATCCAGGTCCTAGATCCGCTTCCCGAGCCGTTTGCTATGCTCCGCACACCACCTCCTATTTCCTAAGATGGCTCCACGGGGATCGCTTGAGGAGCCACCACCCACTTCCACGACTAACTTCTCTTTTGCTAACCCAACCCTTTCCTTCCACCTTCAGATTCTTTCTCGGCTCTGCCTCGCTCAGATCCCGCTCTAGGCAACGCGAGTTATGTAATGATGGTGGAGTACATACGCCTATTTACGGCAAAAATGAGCTGATTCTACCGCCAGTGTAAAATCGAACTTCCTTTTGCGCATGCGTGTCCATGGATGGAATTTTTGTAAACGTGGGATCATAATATGCGCAGAAGCACTAGGAGTCATTTACACAGCGGCATTAAAAAACTAATCCGTTCCGGAACCGGACCATTATTGGTCCATAGGCGCAGTATTGCCATTTATCATCTGATTTCGTATCATGAATGAGTTCTGTTGGCACTAAATATTTTAAAAAACTGTCAACCAATATAATCCGACTTCTACCTGTCAATTTTTGCTAGCCTTTTCAATGGGAACATTAAATACCTATCACCCAACTATAGTTTTGATAATTATAGTCCCCGGATATATCGTCACTCCAGAAAATCGAATCACTTTCATTCGGACGCACCATATTGTTGAAAAATGCTGCTCTAAAGTGCAATGTGCAAGGGAAGCTAGAGAACAACCTCAACTTGATTTGGCAGGGGTGACTGGTGCAGGGCATACAGTACATGTCCGCGGCGACCCGCCAAATCTATATGAAGGGATGGGAGGGTGAGGGAAGGGAGTGAGGGAGTAGGGTGGTGGGGAGCATCCATTTAATAGAGCAGCCGGGCCAAAGCTCCAGGATTATGGTGTCAGCGAGGCAGAATAAAAGGAGACAGCGGCGAAAACCATTTGTCACAGTGTGTGTGGGGATCTAGCTGGGGTGGGGGAGGGGGGGGATCTCAAGTCTCGTGAATTTTGTGATAAACACACTCTTCCTCATTTCGCTCTAGAATGGGCCCGCCAAGATTTGTCGCTGTCATTCGCTTATGAAAGGAGACAAGGGTCCAGTGTCACTCCTCACCAACAAAACACGTTCCAGTCTTCCCCGCAAATTGATTGTGAGGTGAAATGGGTGACTTGGGCTAGGGACATGACGAACTGTTATATCTCGTCCCTTCATTTGTTTTCGTACGGTACTACTGCACATGTCCCGGAAGGCGTATGGCAAGTGGGTCGCAATAAGTGCTTTTAATCAGTGGTCTACTTACAGTTTCAGACATAATATCACCAGTCTTAACATGCCATGACCATGTTATAAACGCGAATGATACCTGTTGCCCATATTATGAATGTAAGAGTGGGAACAGGATTGGTTAAGAGACCCCGTCTAGCTCGTTCCCATTGGCTGATGGCACCTAAATTCCTCGTCATTCTAATAACCAGAAGCCTTAGTTGCTTTGGCTCATTTCCACTCAAACAAACAAACATTATTATGAATCATATGAAATACATGCTTTAGAATAATTTATATCCGTACTGTACAATTCCTGCTGCAACATTATCACTCGCCCCAATCTTTCAGGTAATACACTTGCACGGCTTAACACTTCATCTCTAAACTCCATTCTTCTCATGCAGCATCCCAGCTTCAACTCCGCAGGTTCTGGTTATCATTGTAGCTGACAGCACAAAAGAGCCGAGAGAAGTCTGTGGTTACAATACCGCAGCCATATTACTAGCCCGAGATTCCCAGTTACTCTTGCACTGATGAAGAGCAATTCTGAAATGTATGACACACAAGTGATTATGCAGCCATAAGGCCTTCTCTGGCGTTCTGCTTTGAGGCCATTACTAACGAGCCTAATGGCATATAACAGTTCATAATATAGTCTACCCTGCAATAATATACTGTGCTGCTCGCAGAATTTGGGAGACGCTCTGTGTGTTTGCGACACTGGCTGAAATTAGAGACACGTCAACTGATGCAGTAATGAGACGTGCACGTGAGCAGGCCGATTCATGGAACAAGTGACGCTTAGCCAGACTTGAATTACAGAGATTGCATGCCAAAAGCTCATCATTTCCACCTGTCCGCCAGGGAAATTGCCTTACATCTCACTTTCTTCGTGTTTATAGTTCATAATGCGCCTCCGGTGGGTATCCGACAACTGTGCAACTCATAGTTACGGTCTCGGAGGTTCTTCAATGCAGGGAACTTCATTAGTACATATGTTTGCTTCATCCAGTTGCAAAACAACCACCTATGTCCTCAGATATCCTCTTCATCATTCTCATCATCATTAACAACAACAACAACAACAGTAACCCTCACAGTAAGGAAAGAGCTTCCATTTGATGATCCTATTTTGATAATAATTAACATTGCAGATCATTTCCGTTCAGTAAATATCAAAAAATCTATACCACATTAGCATCAAACTGCTGGGAGACCCTCCCCTGGGTCATTTTTAATACCCAACCGATAGCATAACAAGCTCTATTTGGCCCATCATTGATCATTGATGATCATTGATTATTGCACTCTGAATGAGACAACAACCACTTTGCTATATTATTAAAAACCTCCAACAGTAACGATGCAGTTGCAGCAGAAGAATAATCACCACTGATATTGTGCAAGGCAAACTTGGTAGCAATGTTGGTATAGGCGGTTGTTGAGAACTGATTCATACTTGGCGATTCTTGATACACCTTCAGTACCCTGGCATATATTTAAAAATTGTGACTCATCCTAATAACGTAAATTAATGTCCTCAGAGTCAGTTGTGCGTGTAACTAAAAGAACGAGATTTCTTCCTACCCTATAAACGACCAAAATGATGCAGACTTTTGGGACACCCGTTGGTACATAACGTACCACCGGTACGTACATGCCCCCGCCCCTGCCGCCCTCAATCCAATTTCTTCCCTTCCCTCTTGCTTGTCTATGGTTAATTGGCCTCGGAATGTTGACTATATTTACCTCCGGCCAATTTCCAGAGGCATTTGCTTTAATTGGGGGAGGGGGGGCACATCCACCTCCACTGACTTGGACTCGCTCTGCATTTGCAACTTTCCTTCCTTCCTTCCTTCCTGACTTCCTTCCGTCTTGGCTCGTGGCCAAATAGGTAGCACCCCACCCACCGGCACGTACCACCCCTCCGCCAATAAAAATTGCTCCTTCAAAAGTCTGAAGAAGAGCACTTATTTCAAAGCAAATGTTTGCATTGCTTCCAAGCTAAATTATTCCGGTCTGCAAACAAACGCAGCAGATAATGGATCCACTAACCCATTGCAAATGGAGGCTCTGAAGCCATCGGGTCAGGATTTACTGACAAGTTAGTCGGGTGAGGATCCCGCGCCCAAAACTAATCATCCGAAATTTAATCTGCCATCTTCCACGGTTGGGGTCGACTCTGTATTATCTTTCCTTTGGAATGAATGGCGGGAAAGGCTCTCCATCTGTTGTTGGGAGAGTTGGATTTGTCAAGCCACACTGCCACTGGGAGGCCATCTATCCGGTGCTACCAAAAGCTGCAATATTGCTTGGGGACTTGCAAGTTGTACCGTACTGTCGTACACTCGTACTAGGGAGTTGTACTCGTGCACATATGACGTCATCACATTTTTGAAATTTTTGTGGTTTTTGTTTTGTCGCATATCATTCTGGAATAATAATATTCGGGGTGAGCCTATGAAGTTGATTTTGAAATACATGGGCCTACCCCTACTGTATTAATATTATACCCCCATAAAATGTTGCGCAATTGGCCAATAGTAAACACCTCAAAAACATTTTCAGTTTAATTTTTGATCTTATTAATCATGCAAAAAAAGCTAATACATAAACATGTACACTCTAGGAGAGTGTCTGGAAAAATTTAACATTTGAGGAGCTCCCAAGCAAAAGCAGCTAACCCCAATAGACGGGGAAAATGTGCTTGAAGTACGTAGGCCTACGTGGTATTTAGTCCAGGTGCTAAGGGACAAATTGACCCAAACTTTGCATTTTGTGACAAAAGTATGAAACTCGGTACACTTGTTCTTTGGACACTTCTGATCATATCTGGACGTGGAGCCACGATGACCCACCCCGGTGGAGGTCCATTTCGCAGGGTTTCCATAACTACCAGGTGCAGCATCCTTTGGGACCATGCATTGGGTGACAAAAACATGAAACTCGCCACAATTGGTCTTTAGACACTTCTGAACATGTCTGGATGTGGGGCCATGATGACTGACCCCGCTGTGGGTCACTTGCAGGGTTACCAGATCTAACGGACCAAACATACATCTCTGCGAAGATCATGTGAATTGGGAGCTTGCATTCGGCGATAAAAACGTGGAACTCGGTACGGTAGTTATTTGAACACATCTCAACATATCTGGACGTGGGGTCACGGTGGGTGACCCCTGGTGGCCTCGCCAGGGGTCACTATCGCGGAGTTGCCAAATCGAACATGCGTTGCACACCTTTACATGAATAAGGGCCTCGAATTCGGTGGTAAAACACTGATAAAACATGAAACTCGCCCCAATTGGTCTTTGGACACTCCTGAACATGTCTGGAAGTGAGGCCACTATAGATGACCCCGCCGGGGGTCACTCGCAGGGTTGCCAGATCTAATGGGCTCTCTAAGTTGACTATGTGAATAGGGAGCTTGCATTCGGTGACAAAGACGTGAAACTCGGTACAATATAGTTCTTTGCACACTTCCGAACATATCTGGACGTGGGGCCACGATGGCCCACCCTGGTGGAGAACACTATCGTGGGGTTGCCAAATCTAACAGACTCTACAACATGCGTTTATGTTTGAATAGGGGACTTGTATTTGGTGACAAAGACATGAAACTTGGTAGAATTATTCTTTGGACACCTCCGAACATATCTGGACATGGAGCCACGATGACCCACCCCGAGGGAGGGCACTATCGCGGCGTTGCCATATATAGTCGGAGCAACCTAGTCTGACTCCATATGAATAGGGAGCTTGCATTCGGTGACAAAGCCATAAAACTTGGTACGTTAGTTCTTTGGACACTTCCGAACATATCAGGACGTGGAGCCACGATGATCCACCCCAAGGGAGGGCACTATCGCAGGGTTGCCATATCTAACACACTGTGAAACATGTGTTTATATTTGAATAATGAGCTTGCATTCGGTGGGTCATCGTGGCTCCACGTCCAGATATGTTCGGAAGTGTCCAAAGAACTAACGTACCTAGTTTTATGGCTTTGTCACAGAATGCAAGCTCCCTATCAAAATATAAACGCATGTTGCACAGTCTGTCAGATGTGGCAACGCCGCTATAGTGCCCTCCATCGGGGTTGGTCATCGTGGCTCCACGTCCAGATATGTTCGGAAGTGTCCAAAGAACAATTCTACCAAGTTTCAAGTCTTTGTTACCAATGCAAGTCCCCTATTCAAACATAAATGCATGTTGTACAGTCTGTTAGATTTGGCAACACCATGATAGTGTCCTCCACCGGGGTGGGCCATCGTGGCCCCACGTCCAGATATGTTCGGAAGTGTGCAAAGAACTATATTGTACCGAGTTTCACGTCTTTGTCGCCGAATGCAAGCTCCCTATTCACATAGTTGACTTAGAGAGCCCATTAGATCTGGCAACCCTGCGAGTGACCCCCGGCGGGGTCATCTATAGTGGCCTCACTTCCAGACATGTTCAGGAGTGTCCAAAGACCAATTGGGGCGAGTTTCATGTTTTATCAGTGTTTTACCACCGAATTCGAGGCCCTTATTCATGTAAAGGTGTGCAACGCATGTTCGATTTGGCAACTCCGCGATAGTGACCCCTGGCGAGGCCACCAGGGGTCACCCACCGTGACCCCACGTCCAGATATGTTGAGATGTGTTCAAATAACTACCGTACCGAGTTCCACGTTTTTATCGCCGAATGCAAGCTCCCAATTCACATGATCTTCGCAGAGATGTATGTTTGGTCCGTTAGATCTGGTAACCCTGCAAGTGCCCCCCAGCGGGGTCAGTCATCATGGCTCCACATCCAGACATGTCCAAAGACCAATTGTGGCGAGTTTCATGTTTTTGTCACCTAATACAAGGTCCTAAAGGATGCTGCATCTGGTAGTTATGGAAACCCTGCGAAATGGACCTCCACCGGGGTGGGTCATCGTTGCTCCACGTCCAGATATGATCAGAAGTGTCCAAAGAACAAGTGTACCGAGTTTCATACTATTGTCACAAAATGCAAAGTTCAACCCCTTAGCACCCGGACTAATTGGATTCTCAATGTACAGTACCGCTCAGAAAGAATTGTGCGTCTTAATACATGGAAATTTTTCATCCTGACTGTCGAGGGCTTCCCCGCAACACATGGAGGGGGAATCAGGGGGTGGGTGGAGCGGACAACCCCCGCCTCCTCAAGACCAGACACGATTAATGCCCGCTTGAGAGGTGAAAGCGAAATTTGGGATAGCCTTGAAGCGCCGTGCATTGAATTGACGAGATTATTGCTCAATGCTCTTTGCAGTTATGTCCGCGCCGAACGAATATAATAATATATAAGTAATATAATATAATAAGTGTTTATTACCGCACCCCTGCGATGTTATTACATCAAGAGTAGGGGGGGGGGGTCTCAGAGGGTTACATCACAGAACCCTAAATTTTTTACAAATAAGGCACAAAAAAATACATGTTTGTGGAATAGCCTATCTGGGAAGGTTCAAAATTAAAACATGATTGAACCGGACTGGAGGTGATTTCGGAAACTCCCGTAAGTATTTCAGTCTTGGCGCTGAGCAGAAAGTAGCCTACACTCACAAATCATATGAAACAAGTCAAATCTGTCGCGGATATTAGTTAAGGAACAGTTACTTTCTGAATTCAGCGGAATCCTATAGTCATTTATAAGTAAATACTGTGAGCTGTTACGTAAATTTATAATTATAGTCTCTTTAATACTTTATAGGCAATGGCAGCGGTGAGAGAAGATATTGCTCAAGATGAAAATCAATTTCCTTGTACAGCTCATATGTATGCGATCTCGCCAAACTTTGCCTGTCCGACTTTATGGAAACATCAGTTATTCTAATAATCAGCCGAACAAAATAATCTAATCTTTATAATATTGAATGCTGTTATGGAACAACGTTGCAACTTACTTATGGCAACTTTTCAGGAAAGATGTTTTTCTGCCGTGGATCCCATGTAACGTAAATGCACTCCTGCTGGAATGTCCGGCTTTTTCTCGGCTAAATCAACAGATGGAGTTGAGTGGACTATACCGTTCGAACCAGCCGGCCATTTTCTACGTTTCTACATTGTCAACTCAACAGCCAAAATGTCATTTACAGCGTTGTTCCATAACAGCATTCAATCCCAGTTCCCTTATAATCCCAGTTCAAAAACCAGCAGGATATCATATGATGTCCGTAGGCATTAAAGGGTTAACCTTCGCAGGATAAAATAAAGTATGATTATGATATGTAGAGGAGACACACTCTTCGCGTCAGAGTCATTCTAGAGAACGGATTTCTAGGTTCTAAAAAACCCTCAAATAGGTAGGCATTTAGGCCCTGAAAACAGTCAAAATAGGCTCTTAAATAGGCACTGTAAATCAAGCTGGTTCTAATTTATTTTAATTTCTACACATATTTACAGCCTACTCCTGGCCATGGAATTTTTGCAGCACAGTTATTCCATATTTTCATTGGTTAATCGCAGTTATTCGGTGACAGTTAAGAGCCTTCCTCAGAAAAACCGTCGGGCCGAATGTAGCAGCTTATTTAACGGCTATTTAATAACAGTTATTTCGAGTCGCAATAACGGTTAACGGCATATTACCCGGGATCTTACCCATCAACCGCTTCTTCGCTCGTCACAGAGGTTGAAGTGGGAGGGATTCCTTGAACGGAAAACCTGCAGAACTCTCGAAAATCTTACCGAACGGTGGGCAAAAGGTCGAAATAGGCACTAATAGCTGCTTATAGGCCATTTAGGTCCCAACACCTGAAATAGGCATTTTTTAGGTTCTACAAAACTATGATTTTTGATGTCCTTGTGTTATGAAACGGATAGATATTTTGGTTCCGGTGTTCTGCCTACAAAAGAAAAAGTAGGTAAAACCTAGAAATCCGTTCTCTACCTGTAAGTTACCGTATATAAAGTTGACTGAAAAAAATTTACTGTTTCATACAGCCTTATAACAGATTTGGTTTAAAACTTGTTAGAACATGTAAAGCTGAGCCTTTTCATGGTAATGCTCGGTGATCCAAATGGAGCCTTAAGTAAGCTCCAATCCTATTCTTCTCTTTGAGTTTAAACGTTGTCAGCTTGCTTTCTCCCACATCCATCCCTCCAACACCATGATCATGATAATCGCTGCATGCACGCACCTTCTGCAAGTGATAGAAAAGTGATCACGACCATGGTACAAATTCAGTAGATTTGACTTTGATTACTTAAAGGTAAGTTACTGCATAGCAAGTGGACTAAACTACATTACATTCTACAAACCTCAGGATACTGCAATTATTTAGTAAGCTGAAACGCGGCGAAGGAACAATGTGTACGAGTAAATTGAACAGAAAAGGCACTGATATGTTATTTTCTACAATGTGCATACAATTCAGTTCAAGCACCCTTACACTTCCAAGGTGTATAATAAAAATGTCTTGAATAAATGTTTACTGGCAAATGTGAGTAAATTTGGGACAGATGTGCCAAAATGTAGTAGCTATCATGTGTCCTTTGAGATGAGACTGTTCGCAGTGTATGACAAAGAGTAAAATGTACTAGAGTAATTATCACTAATACGCAAGGTTTTGTTGTTTTGAAATGGATATGTCTATCTGAACGGATATTCTCTGCAGATTACGAAAAGGACATTGAAAATCTTCTACCACGTCAAGTTTTCGAGTTACAGGGTGTGTCATAAATTCAAGTGGGTATGTCCACATGTCCAACGCGTGACGTGGATGGAGTTGACCTACAGCAACGTCCTTACACCACATTGTTGTGACACTCATCCTTGTTACTACCACCATGTTTCATTCCGATTGCATCATTCCACTGGGAGTTATGCACCTCAGAAGGTGTAGAAGTGTGGGTCGGAGGTGCATATCGGTGAACTTGCGTGCATCAAATAAAATCATAATTACCGTATGTAATTAATCGAGATAACATTAATTGTGGTGGCGATGCTCTATCATACGCCATCATCTAATAAAGTGCCCGACAATTCAAAATGGATCAGGAGCGTTTGGAAGAAACCCCCACCCATGTATAAAATGTGTAGTGTTGCATACAAGGGTTGAGTCAAAAGTCATGGCGCGTATTTTTTTATTCAGAAACGGTAACACATACAGAGATAACCTTTGCTGAGTTTTGACGATCCGGCGATTACAATTTTTTCTGGCATATAGATGTCGCCCAAATCGCGAGGAGGGTGGGGAAATAAAGCTGGGTAATGTGGACCCCCACCGCACCATCGCCGTAAGACGGCCCGAGCCCGCCGCGCCGCTTACGTTGCGCCCGCTTCCCGATAAATTGACTTTTGTGCATGGGTGGGGGTATCTTTCAAACGCTCCTGATCCATCTTGAATTGTCGTGCATTTTATTATATGATGGCGAATGATAGAGAATCGCCACCTACTCTTCGTACAATATCACAATTAATGTTATCTCGATTAATTACATAATTGTGATTTTATTAGATGCCCGCAAGTTCACCGATATGCACCTCCGACCCACACTTTTACACCTTCTGAGGTGCGTAACTCCCAGTGGAGAGTGGAATGATGCAATCGGAATCAAACTTGGTGGTAGTAACAAGGATGAGTGTCACAACAATATGGTGTAAGGACGTTGTTATAGGTCAACTCCATCCACGTCACGCGCTGGACATGTGGACATACCCACGTGAATTTATGACCACCCTGTAACTCGAAAACTTGACGTGGTAGGAGATTTTCAATGTCATTTTCGTAATCTGCAGAGAAAATCGGTTCGGATACACCTGTTTATTTCAAAACAACAGAAAAAGTCAAAAAATGCAGATCAGTGTTATGTTTAAGCAGTTAAAGCAACACTCCTAGATAAAACAATAAATGCAGCGCCAGAGAGTAGTATGAAACCATGTTGGAGAGTATGGAAGAACTATGTGACAAAATAACCAGAGCACCAAACTGTCAAAATATTTCACGTGTACTTTGTGGAGCATCGCCCACGTCTATATATTGTATCCAGTGATGTTCTACTGCAGCCTATAGGCCTACTGTACAAGACAGTGTACAGTTATTACAGTATTTTTTGTACTAATAGTTGTCATTGGTGACCTGGTAATTGTTGTTGAATCTTACAGCTCATTCAGATCCCACTAACACTTTTGTTGGCTTGAATATTCTATCAAGGATTGTTGCTCTAACTCTGTTTCATGCTCTTAGACCAGTAACTAAGACCACCCAACTTGTGGCAATTGTGTACTATGGAACGCAAAAAGATCGTCCGCAAGATTCTTCGTTCATCCTGACGGCTAGGCAATCCATTGCACAGGTGTGTACACACACACGTGTGTGTACGTCCGTGCTTATCTGCGGTTTTTTTTTCCTCCTCCCTTATCTACCCTTCTCGAGCACGGGCCACCTTATCTGTCTTCGTAAGCTAGCTATCTCAAAAGTGCAAGGCAATGTGTGTCCAGAAATTAAAGTATATGATATGATGCATAAAAATGCTATTTATTTTGCTGCTACTGGTAGATTATACTGATTTATTCCGATCACATGCCCGTGTTAAGTTCAGAGCAGATAATAATGTGCCTGTGGATCAGACCAAACTGACTGTCAGTATTCATAAACATATCTAAAGCGAAGAAAATGATATTTAAAGCCAATCATATTCTGGGTGTTCCAAGTGTGAAGGATGCCGTTTAATAGGGAATGTCGCTGGAAACTATCTTGTATCTGTGTAGCTTGCGCCCTGATCCAGACGGGTTCAAGCGGAATTTAATAAGGATTGCCTAGCCGCCAGGATGAACGAAGAATCTTGCGGACGATCTTTTTGCGTTCCATAGTACACTGACATTTTTATGTCTAACTGATATAAATAATTGTAATGGGTAGATTCATCTGATAGAACAATTTCTGCTATACTATGTGACTGGTGAACATGTGCCACATTCATGATGACACTTTTTATAGCTGTCCTTGTAAACAGTTCATTCAGTATACCTGCATAAGTAGGGCTATCTTCACAACCCATGAAATATATAGCCTATACATGAATAGAGAAGTGCGCATATTATAACATTAAGCCATATTACTGAATCATTATTCTGTAGTTTAGTGATACTTTTTGACTGACTCGAGGTAAAAAATGTCGACAATCTTGATGTATCTATAATAATTTTATGACAAAATAAGAATAAAGAAAACGTTAAAAATTTAAAAATCCCCCTCCCAAAAAAACTATAAGGTAACATATTTTACATACACCTACTAAGTTAATCCAGACAAATACCATGTCCATTAGATGAGTTTTTCGCACTTTGTTATCAGATTTCGTGTGTCATACCATTTTATTCTGAGCCATTTTCACACGAAAATATTTTGTCCGATGACAATTTAATAACCCCACTACACCTCACCAGAAGGAATTGCAGTCCGATGTAAGCTTGCTATAATATATTATGCCAAACATGCAAACATGCAGTCTCCCTGCCTCGCAAAGCTATAGTATACGGTTATAAATACACTAACACACGCCTAAAGCAGCTAACTGGATCCAAAAAAGAGTCCATTAATTTGCGTCGGATAATGGAATGTCAGAGAAGGCCCGCAGCGTCTCCAACTAATGCTCGGGACTGTACTACATCATGAGAAGCAATCCACATTACAGATGTTGAGCATATCCTCTGCGGTTCCAGATGATTGTACATTTTTAAGTGACACAACATATACAGGCAAATATTTTCTGAAGCACATGACCAGAAACTACTGCTCCTTGAAATTTTATTCCTTTGACTTTATGCAATATGTGGCACATTGGTGGAAGAAATAATATGAAGTTATTCCAACATCATTCTATAACCTGAGACCCCTAGTACACCTTTCAATCACCTTTGTTTTTGTTTTTTACGCGTTTGAGTTAGTCAGAAGGTGCTGGAAAAAACAAAGGTACAGTATACTGTACCAGGGGTCTCAGGAGGATAAGTTAACTGATTCACAAACTTCCTGAAAATCAGCAAGAACCATTCTGTATTCACGATCTCCTCAAAAATCTCTGTTGTTACAGTATTATTATTCAGCGTTGGGATATTACATGTCACACATCAATTTTCTGCGAGTAACATCGATATTGCCAATGGCTCATATCTTCATATGCTCATGAAGTAGGAATGTATCATATTCACTGCATTTTCCTATCTTCGACTCGCCATGGATATTTCATAAAAATAGGGCTGGGCAGCAAATGAATCACCCTATAGCTAAAGATACAATATGTCCCATCATGTAAATGATTGAAACTAATTTTTACACACAAAAGGTAGGCCTAGTTACTTTCTGGGCGCAGAAATAATAGCTAAAAATGAAGCAAATTAATGTTGCAACAATGAAATTATGTGGACAACATTTATATCCCTTTCTCTGAATAAACTTTGTTTTTTAAAATAATTTTTTCTAAACCCAAACTTCTTCGAAGGCCTATATTGTTGACTTTTAGTATTCTTGAGTCATATACCCATAAGGGATACTACATGTTTTCGTTTTCATTAACAAACACAGCTGTGATAGCTATATGGGTGTTAATGATTTGTTAAACCACTTTCCAGACTCTTGTCCGACCATATAATTATGTACTACATAATATTGCAGGGGGGTGGGGGTGCACTCCCCAAGTAGGCCTACATGCTGAAAAATAGCGATAGACTCGATAGAGGAAGAAGTTAAGAATGATTTACTGTACTCAAATGTAAAGAGAAACACTTTGGAATCCAGAGACAGGGCCAGCACTTGCAGCATTGTTGCTTCTCTTCAGAAGTGTAGTTGGGGGCGAACTATAGGCCTACACCATGTGTTTCATAACTGAGCTCACATTCACGTCTGTGTATTTCAAGATGCTCGCCCCGTTACGTCCCAAGCCAAAATCCTGCAACTCTGTGTGCTGCATATCAAGATGCATGGGTTCTTGTCGCATTTTCGACTGCGAAGTAAACCTCCAGCGTTCTCATACCATTTTAACCCTTTGATGACGGAGTTTTTGAAGGATTGCATTACCCCAGGGCCTGAGTTTTTTTCCCCCCTTTTCCGGAAATTTTATGACCTCACCGGATTTTCTTCAAATTCGGTGCATTGGTAGCCCACACCAAAGGATGAAAAACGCACCTATAGTTACCTGATAAAAATGACCTCGTGACCCAATTTTGAGGGGGCAGAGGTCAAATCATAAAATTTCGACCTCACTTATTTTCTTGAAATTCGGTGCATTGGTAGCCCACACCAAGGAATGAAAAACGCACCTATAGTTACCTGATCTAAATGACCTCGTGACCCAATTCTGAGGGCAGAGGTCAAATTCCAACCTCACCGATTTTCTTGAAATTCGGGGGTTACACACTTACATTTTTTGCGTACACGTACTACCCGCCTTAGTGAATCACAAGGGAGACTTTGCAAGTGCCAGTCACAAATGTTCTTGAAATTCGGCGCATTGACATATGTCCCCTCCAATATGGGTCACAGGGTTATGTCGAGCAGGGAACTATAGGTGGGTTTGTCATCCCTTGGTGTGGGCTACTAATGCAGCGAATTTGAAGAAAATCGGCGAGGTCGGAATTTTATGATTTGACCTCTGCCCCCCTCAAAATTGGGTCACAGGGTCACTTTTATCAGGTCACTATAGGTGCGTTTTTCATCCCTTGGGGTGGGCTACCAATGCACCGAATTTAAAGAAAATCGGCGACGTCAAAATTTTATGATTTGACCCCTGCCCCCCTCAAAATTGGGTCACGAGGTCATTTTGATCAGGTCACTATAGGTGCGTTTTTCATCCTTAGGGGTGGGCTACCAATGCACCGAATTTCAAGAAAATCGGTGGGGTCGAAATTTTATGATTTGACCTCTGCCCCCCTCAAAATTGGGTCACAAGGTCATTTTGATCAGGTAACTATAGGTGCGTTTTTCATCCCTTGGGGTGGGCTACCAATGCACCGAATTTCAAGAAAATCGGTGAGGTCGAAATTTTATGATTTGACCTTTGCCCCCTCAAAATTGGGTCACGAGGTCATTTTGATCAGGTAACTATAGGTGCGTTTTTCATCCCTTGGGGTGGGCTACCAATGCACCGAATTTCAAGAAAATCGGTGAGGTCGAAATTTTATGATTTGACCTTTGCCCCCTCGAAATTGGGTCACGAGGTCATTTTGATCAGGTAACTATAGGTGCGTTTTTCATCCCTTGGGGTGGGCTACCAATGCACCGAATTTCAAGAAAATCGGTGAGGTTGAAATTTTTTGCGTTGAAAAATGACCCAAGTTGGCAGGGCAAATCTCCGGACATCATATGATTTTTGTAGGCCCTCCAGCAATGCAAGCTCGGAAATCATATGATGGCCGTAGGCAGCAAAGGGTTAACTCAGTAAGAAAGCTTTTAGACATAATATGTTTCTACCAATAGATATAGCTCATGATGGGGGATTCGAAAATATAATTATATTCTCCTCAATCACATTACATGATTGTGCATTTACAAGGTTTTTGCTAGAGATATCAACCCTATAAACTCACCATCAATTTTGGTGGGAATCATATACACTAGCGAAAAGAAAAACTATTGGATCGGATTTTTTGACGATATAAATCACTGCCACAATGGATGACTAGGCGACAAGAGAGAGTGGATATAAATGTCCCCTAGATGTTTTCCAATGTGAATATGAGGTAAATTCTGAAACACAGTATGATTCCTTCCCTTCAATTGGAGACTAAGGTAGAACACAACCACATATAAAGAATTATAACTTAATATACGTACTGTAATGCAGAACAAAAAAAAACCCTTCAGGAGCATTACATAGAGATTCAACAAGATATGTACTTTGCGTACAACACCCAGCCAAACACCATCACTTCTTACCTTAAACGGCTCTAAATATGTTCCAACATCATATTGGCACTTTAGCTTGACTATTTGATTGTAGCATTTGCTGCACATCACTCTCTCGTAAGGCAAAGTGAGCTCTATACGCAGCAACTTTTCAAATTGCTCTTCGGTTCTGTAAATGGGATTGGGCTTGGCGGCAGCGTAGTACGAGTTTGTCGGTGCTTTTTTGCAAACGATGCATTTCTGGAGGGCAAGCACATCTGGCGCCACACACCTGACGGTTGTGCCGGGATTCACGCGACGCCTATAAGGCCTATCAATATCTGGAACACTAATGGTTGCCTTCCTGATTTCCACTTTCTCAGGCTTGTAGTATCCGGGGCTAAGAGTCAATATAATGCTTGTTAGGGCTTAGTAGTCACTAGTCACATGTAATTTAAAAATAGACTCCCCCAATTTTACCTAGATAGAAAACATGATGGTGAAAAATACGAACACCCTTCACAATTCCCAGCAGTGATCATTATTCTCAAAAATGCGTCATTATTTGATAACAATATACTGGTCTGTTTGTTTCCCAAGAGATTTTGTCTTCTTATCTAGACACATTTGGTACATAACTTACATCGCATGGACGGCAAACTATTTTTCAATTCAATAACTAAAAATATGCGTGTGGTTTGACAGAAGACACCATGTAGCAGTTGTGCTGTCGATACAGTAGTATAGAGATTACAAATTAAACCACAACCATCCACAACGACTCCACTTTTTCCGTACGTGCACTTACGGTGGGGAATCCAATATGATGTCGGCATGAAATTTCCTGGGAACCGTCGAAAAATGGGTAGATGGTGTGTGCCTTTTATTATCTTTCAGGTAGTAGTTCCAAGACGACGGGTTTTCCACAATGTGCTCGTACACAGTGACATTTTTTCTGGGAATCACGTCAGTTTCGAGGAGTCCTCCTTTTTTGCTAGTGATCTTCGTATCCATACGATAGGCGATAGATGTTTTGTCCACATTGTACGAGGGGGGACCTACTTGTGGTGGAGTACATCCTGTTATTTGAAGGTAAGCCTCTCTGTTTGTCATTGGTGTTCCTCTACGGGTCTGAGTGGTTCCGAACGCCAGATTGCCACTTAATAGCTCTGGAAAAAGACGCCAATATGTAAAAGAGAGAGAGAGGGAGAGAGAGAGAGAGAGAGACCCTATGGATCCCAGCAGTTCATGCTAGAACTGTGTCTTAATCATCATTGACACCCTGCATGCTATATGGGGACATCGTGATTGATGTCCCAAAAAATGAAGACGATTTTGCATTGAAACCAAATGCAAAATTATTTCCATCTTTTTGAGCGATAATTACGTGTTACCCTATGACTTTTGTGGGTGATATTCTGAGCAATAATTGTTAGGCTCAAGAGTTATGCAGTAGTGAAGATTTGTTTCTAAGGTTAACCCACAGTTAAATTGACAATATTATTTTGTTGTATTTAATGCAAGTTTCTCCAGATAATACCGGAGGATCATGGATTATTATTTTTTGCATCTGGAAGATGTAATAAAACCCAAAGTTGCGAAGCAAAGCCCCCCGAAAAATTTTCGCCCAGCAGCGTATAAGTAATAACTGGTAATAATGGCAGATGCACAAAGTTCTGGATACCTGTGTAATTCTAGGGAAATACAATTACGTGGCCGAAGCTTTATACAGTATACTGGCTGCAGCATCGTATGGCTGTGAAGAAGTGAGATATGTCATTGTGGTTAGTTTATTACTTCAGCAGTGCACTGTATACAAGGAATGCACTAATGAGCGGTGTCAATGGCGCGTCCTTCCTCTCGAAATATTAGGCTTCTTCTAGATTTCTGAGACTAAAAATTGCCCTAGTTGATTTTTCCGATTTTGACTTCTTTCCGGGGATACAATAGTGGTCAAAATGGTGGTAGTTCATATCTGGTTTGGGTTGTCTTCTGCCTCTGCAGTAGATACAACTGTCACTATTCAAGTAAAATGTCCAAAGACTAAGCTACACCTCTTCCTAAACTGTCCATTCGCACAAGTTTGAATACACCTCTTGTGTGACAGTTGCTCATTCCTATACAACCAGCGGCGGATTTCCCATTAGGCGCAATAGGTACTGGCCTAGGGGCGCCGCGAGTTGCAATAAATAATATTTCTCAAATACAATAATAGGAAATGATGGCGAGATCACAAAGAAAAGCAAATTGTTGAGAGATTGATTAGACACTACATGCAGAAAAGGTAATTCCCGAAGGGCGGCCATAACTTTTAATATAATATTTTTAAATAAAATAACATTAAATCAGCGGTTCTCAAACTGTCGGGCGCGAATCCAAAAATTATGTAACTCGAAATAGAAAAAAAAAGTCCGCGCACTGATTAGGTAAGAACTACTTCTCAGGGCTTAATGTAGCGTACAGTTCTACACAATTCGTGCAGTTCTAAAAGCCAAATGTGCAGTTCTGAATAAGGATTTGTACAGTCATATAATAGCAGACAAGTCTGTTATATCCGGATTCAACTGTGCTTGGACATTGGCACTGCTAGAAAATGAAGGGACCGATCTTTCTACTTGCTTATATCCGATGTGCTTACAGTATATAGGAGGATTCCACTGTAGCCTACTATGTCAGTTATTCCATTCACCTAAGATTGTGTGACCTTGGGGAAAAATTTCGCCTACGGCGGGCTTATTCGGTTGGGGAGGGGGGGAGGCGAAATCTGAAATTACACTACACTCTAGGGGAGCCCGATGTGGCAAAGTTTGAGAAACGCTGCATTAAATGAAGGCGAGAACACAATAAAAAATGGGGGGGGGGGGTATCTCAAGTGCCTAAGGGCGGCCAGGGGGAGGGGGGGGGGGTAAATCCGGCGCTGAATGGAACCTATAGGTGCACTGCAAACTATTGCAGTCTGTGCTTAATCCTATCCTGGAACGTGTCCTTCCTTCAATAACATTATTACGGATATTGATAGCATTATTATACATAATAATTATTATGACGAAGTAATAGGGACTGATCCAGTTGTTATACATTTTTTGGTCACAATCATCATAAACAAATTAGACATACCAGTTGCCTACCCTGCTGCCGCAACAAGCAAGAGTGGTAGGGTAAGTTGAGGTAAGTGCTGATGGATTTTGATTAGGTGCAGTTTAAAGGAATGCTACACTATACTTCCTCAGTAATTAGCAAGTGAAAAAAAGTAAATGACAATACCTTACCTTATTGGCTTTCGATGTGGGTTCTCCGAAAAATAATTAAAAAATTCACTTGGTGCACACTGCACAGTGCCACACTTGCCCCGCGATATCGGGTAAGTGCGAGTGTGGAATTCTCTCAGAGTAAAGGCCATTTCACAAAAAAAATGTCGCGCGGCAAACGGCGCGACTTGCGGCAAATTTTATTGTTGCCAACAATTGGCAACAATAAATATAAATAAAAATTTGCCGCAAGTCGCGCCGTTTGCCGCGCGACATTTTTTTTGTGAAATGGCCTTAATAAACATTGCTCGGGTTACATATAGTAGGCTACTAGGCAACTAGGGTCGCAAAGACACAAGGCGTATTCTGCAATTCAGATTATTCTGAGATGCGTCACGTGATATCTGAGTTGTTAGCCCTGCCCCTCAGAAGATTATTGCCGAACGGCCGAACTGAGAGACCCCCCCTACCCGCCTGTGCTGCATCCCAGTGATATGCCAATGTTCGGGTATTTCGGTGCCGTGTTTCGGACGCTGGCGGGTAATGGTGCGGGTAAAATGAAAATGCGGGTAAAATCGGGTATTTTCAGGTCCTCTCGCGGGGTTTTGGGGCATTTTGCATTGGCAACACTGCTGCATCCATAACAATAATTTGTTTGTTAATTGTTTCTCAGCAAGTAAGTCAGGTCAGGAGTACACTAAGTTCCTGAGCTTGGGAAGTCAGGTAGGGCGCATGCGCACTTACTTCAGGGGGCGTGGCACCTGATTTGCCGAACATCCAAACAGCCCAGGAAGTCAGATTCCTGAATTGCCGAATACGCCTACAAACTTCCTCTTTCAGTCTGCTTTTCTCGAATAAAAAATTCTGAGAAGTTCTTACCGGACAAACTTTTATTCGCAGCTCCGCAACAGGTTGATTAACAGTACTGGCATTATCTGATTAAAATGCATTATGGGGAAGTGTTTTCACACCAGTGTTCGAAATAATTAGCCTGTCGCTATAGTCGCGGAATATCCATTGGTGACCATCACTAAAGGTGCATTTACATGTGAGCGGTTTGAGGAGCGAAATCTTCGCCGAGGCGAGGCTGAAATAATTTCAGTCATGAACTTTTACGCGATTTTCGATAGCTCCTGCCACCTTGTAGGCTACTATATAATATTAGAAGCAAAACCGCATTTGCCCCATTTCCGCACTTACCCCCAACTTACCCTACATGGCTTGTGTAATCACTAATAAAAATAAGGTTTGGATCAGACAATTCAGACGATTCAGACCAATGTATTTCAAATTTTCAATGGCATCAGTATAGCTAGCTACTACCTGTCCCCTGCCTATGTCAGCCAGGGTACCGTCAGTTTTCAATAAAGTAGGCTATCAGAAAAATAACGTGAATAAAAAGTAAATTACCGTATTTTAAGACTCCTCGGACATCCGGAATGTAAGCTTCCTTTTGTGCTTCGCGCAGAGCGTTGCGGGATTTTTGCCAATGTTCCCATCCTACCTTAGTTTCCTGTTTTTTCTTTTCCTTGCCTCGGCCAAACCATTCTAGTAAAAACTTCTCAAGAGAGCTCTCTTCGTCCATGACTAGTAAAGTGAATTCAATTCAAAGACTATTGAAAATGGTTTCCTGAGTAACGTGCAGGCAGTGGTACCAACAGTCAAGAGTAGTGGCTGAACCGTGGTATAGTACCTACAAGACCTAGTATGCCAACCGGCCTATGCCTCCAATGGAAAGCTCGCCCCCCAAAAAAGTTGAAAATCCGCCAGGTGGCACTGCGA
>JYFJ02003584.1:0-40046 GCA_000934665.2 Catajapyx aquilonaris | reverse complement strand
AGGCCTAGGAAGACATGGTTGGACCAGGTGGGTCAGTGTCTTAAGGGTGTTGCTAGTGTTAAGCCGAGACGTTCTTGTGTCAATAGGACCATGGACGTTGCTGAGGCTAGGGTTGTTTGTTTGGATAGGTGTAAATGGCGTAGGTTAATTAATGGGTAAATAGGTAAATATGTCTGAGGATAAGGTGATGTCTGAGGTGGGCAGGGGTGGGGGGTGGGACAGGTTGTTTTTAGGTTCTTTCTCATGAGTTTTATTAGTTCATATGTTGGGTTAGCTTGCATCTCCCTTCATTGCTGACTACCCCTCATAGGGAAATGTCGTGATGTTGTTGTTGTTGTTGTTGTCTTTCTTGATTTTATGGCCGTTTTGTGTGGTTGAACATTGTCCATTAAACTTACTGTATAAAGCAACATAAATTATTTCATAATCAGCTTACCTCACCTAATAATAATTCTCTCACTATTAATTTGCAGAGTGATAATTCTATGTCTGGCTCATTCATAAGGCCAATTCTGGACGATAACTTAGATAAGATTTTAATAGCCCAGAAGCGTTTGAATGAAGAAGAACTGGATGGATACGTGTATTCTCCTGGATCGTAAGGCCATTTAATCTGATAATAATGATCAAAAATATTGCTTGGGTAATTACTGAGATGCATAAGAGTATCGATTATAAATGAATGGTGTCCGAGTTTGGCATTTTTTATATTTCGCAAACACGTCAGCCTATACGACAAATGGTGTGTTTCATTCAGGACACTGCACGATCTGATGATGAGCGAGGGTGGCCATCCGATCAAGAGTTTGATTTTCACCTACTGGAGATCAGGTTCCACATTTCTGGGAGACATTTTGAACAGCCACCCAGCCAGTTTCTATTACTACGAGCCTTTGGTCGAACTCACGGTCGAATTCGTGGACCACGTGAAGATCATCAGGAATGGACCAATGTCTCAAGAGGCTGTCCATCTGATGAAGCAACGCCTTCTCTGTAATCACACAGGTACATCAATTTATTATGTCTCATTTTGTTTTATAATAATTTTTCTTGTCCTCTCTTATAGCTCCATTTATCAACCAAATACGTATAGAGTCTCGAATAAATCGACAACACTGCTGAAGTATAATTATACTGTGTACATTTTTCAGGCACTAGAATACATCAGCTTAGGAAAGGCTGGGATTTCTTAATGCGCAACCATCGTCTATGGACACAATGCGAGGAGTACATAGATATGTGCACAAGTCCAGATGATATGACCAAGTTCTGCAGACTTTTTCCCTTCCTGTCCATGAAGGTAGTTCGGATCAGTCTTTCTCATGCCAAGACACTGCTGGATGACGCTGAGTAAGTTGTTGGATGGAGTTGGTACAGCAAGAACTTGTGCATGATGTCGACATTCCAGATTGAACCTGAGGGTCGTGTACCTTGTGAGGGATCCCAGAGGAACAATGCAGTCCAGAAGGCATTTAAGGTGGTGCCAGTCAGAGCCAGACTGCTACGACCATCGTCGTGTCTGCGATGATCTGCTCAGCGACTACGAAGCTGCCAAAACTCTGCTTCTCCAATACACAGATCGGTTCAGGTCAGTCCGATCGCACGAGGTCAACCACGTGATAAAAATCCCTACTGTCACTCTTCTTCTTTGACAGGGTGGTTCGATACGAAGATCTCTGCCTGGACCCTTACAATGTCACATCGGACCTGTTCCAGTTCCTTGGTCTCTATATGCATCCGTCGGTGGCAGACTTCCTGGACACCCACACAAAGGTCAACTCTGGTGACCTCCGCTCCACCATCAGAGACTCCAAGGCGAATGCTTTCCACTGGAGAAACGACCTGACCTTCCAGGAGGTGCAGTCTATCCAGGATATTTGCTGGAAGGCCATGGACATGTGGGGATACATCAAGGCTGACAATCTTAGTCATCAGATATCATTCACTCCAATCACTGAAATGAAGTGGGACATGTAGTAAAAATGTTTAGGACAAATAGCACTTTGACGCTGTGAAACCACCAGCACTCTATCAAGGTGAAGGACATCCGCAATGATTATAGAAAAAGCATTCACTTTACCTTCATCTCGTGTTGTACATTATCGGAATGAAATATTTGTTCGAAACTTTTTTTTTGTATATTCAGTTTTTGCAGCCGGATAAACCTGTTTTCATTGATCATTTTCAGTGACGGATTATTATTATAATAATAGTTCCGCCAGACAGCCAATTACAGTTTTGCAATTCACCAACTGCTGCAATTGGCATTCCAGCTTTTGTTAGTGATCAAGTGCTCCATACAGCCTTGGAATATTGCTCGCACAATATTTCTGACAATATATTCCATATTATGCAGAGCACGAAGGATGTCTCCACGTCTCATAATCGGAAGGATCCAGTCCAAAATGTGTCAGTCCAGCACCAAAATCATCAAGTAAGTCACTATACTGTATAATGATCCATTTATTATTATCTTTAATAATATTTTGGACAAACGCATTCAGTAAAATGCAACTCTATCATGGTGAAGATCAAGGATGCATTAATATTGGTTCAATTCCAATGGTTAATCTTTCTTGGCATAATCATATTAATGTCACTGATATGTTTGGCAGTGTCAACTCGGTGATCTGGAAGTACTTCGCTTGCCTCTTATTAGTGGTGACGTTGGTGATTGTGGTGATCTTGGCCTGCAACTATTTACCCGTGTCGACGATTCCGCCAGCTCTGAAAGAAGAGGTGTGGACCGTCGAGGACTTTGAATATTATTATCCACGAGAAAACGAGCCTTGAAAACGAGGTTTCAAGGTTTTAACCAGTTATTTTCGCATCATTTGAAAATATCCATCACTAATTAACTACACGCAATTTTTTTTAAATAATTCAGGGAAGCAATCAACAACCTGAATCGGAAACTTACAAGCATTCGAAAGGCACCTCAAATTCTTATAATTATATTAAAACGAGGCTAGACAATAGCTACATTTAATTTCCACATTCCTTCAACTGATGATCGTTTTGCAGACTGAAGATTGGGAAGCAATAAAGACATCCCCTGACGAAAAGTTAAATGACATTTTAACGAGCCAGATTCGCCTAAATGGACAGGAACTGGAAGGGTATGCTTTTTCTCCAGGAAGGTATATGATATATATAATTTACTTTGTTGTGTATTTATTATCTGACACGTGTACACTTCATTCAGAACACTGGATGACCTCATGATGAGCAGAAGAGGTCAGCCAATCAGAAGTGTGATTTTCACCTACTGGCAATCCGGATCTACTTTTCTGGGAGACATTTTGGACAGCCACCCTGCCAGTTTCTACTACTACGAGCCTTTGGCCAGTCTGGGTGGGATGCAGGTCATCAGGGATGGACCGAAATCTCAAGAGACTCTCAGAGGAATCAAGCAAATGCTCATCTGCAACTACACTGGTGAGTTTATGTGAGTTTTTTTTTTTGAAACTCATATTAAATTTGGAGAGGAATTTTTGAAGGGAAGTGTTTGATTTAAGAATGGGATAACATTGTATTTTTAGGCAGCGGTATGAATTACGTACACGATCTAATACAGTCGTCTAAGCAGAACCATCGTCTGTGGAAACAATGCGACAGGTACATTAGATTGTGCTCCAATCCTGATTACACGAACCAGTTCTGCAGCTTGTTTCCATTCCAATCAATGAAGGTTGTTGGACTTCTTCTTTCCCATGCCAAGACACTGCTGGATGACCCAGAGTAAGTCACAACATGCGGTTGCAATGTCCTGGAGAGCAGCATTTACACAATTACATATCATTATAGTTTGAACCTGAGGATAGTGTACCTGGTGAGAGATCCCAGAGGAACAATGCAATCCAGAAAACATTACATTCTATGTTTCCTCGATTCTGACTGCAACGACCCTCGTCATGTGTGCGATGACCTGGTCAGCGACTATGAAGCTGCCAAGTCGATACAGCTCAAATACAGTATGTCTGTTGGTCTGTACACATATCATCTTTTCAGTCTTTCTACAATGCTGCCGAGGATTCCTGGACGATGGCCAATCCTGGCCAAACCTTCAGTATTTACAATGTTGCAGCATGCGTCGGCATCGCTCATGAAAGGGGTATAAGTCCTGCGAACATCAACAGTGGATTCAAAAAGTCTGGAATCTTCCCATTTGACAAGTTCATCTTCACAGATCAAGACTTCATGTGTAGTTACGTAACCGACAGACCGAACCCCCTGACATCAAGTGAGTCACTGCCTTTTCCTTCACCTGCTCAAAATGACGCTGTGCAGACCTTCCAGAGTCCTGAAGATTTTCGTGGTTATCCGAAAGCAGGACCAAGGAAGAACATCCGCAAAGGTAGACGAGAGGGGAAAAGTATGGTAGCCACCGACACCCCAGAGAAGAGGACACTTGAACAGATAAAAAATAAGAATAGACCTGCAGGACCAATATTGGCACGTAGGCAGAGTAGGCCTACAGCTAGGAAGAAATTGAGCATAAGTCAACGGGACAGTTCCGAAGAATCTTCCTCCGATGAAGAATTGGCATTGAAGCACACCCATCCTTCAGACAGTGGTTCGGACCTGGACGATGTAGCAGAAAGACATTTGCAGGAACTACAATCAAATGAATTTCCAGAGTTGGAGAGAGATGCTGACGAGGGAGATTATGTTTTGGTGGAGTTTGGAGACAAAGCTCCTGTCTATTATGTAGGTAAAGTTTTGAAGAAAAGTGAAGAAAGTTATGATGTTTCCTATTTGCGGATAAGTAGGAAAATGGCAGGTAAGTTCGTCACACCAGACATTCCAGATTTAGATGTGATTAACAAAGAGGCTATAAAACTCGTATTGCCTAAACCAACTTGTTTTGGCAAAACAAAGAGGCAACAGGCATACCTGACCTTTGAGTTTGGTCTGTCACATCTAAATGTGTGCTAAGGGGGAAAGGTACCAGGGGCCATCCATAATAAATTAGCTACCACGTCACTTAAATCCCAATGTGCCATTGTGTCCTGGTGGTTGTCTCATTGTGTCCTCTACATGTAGGACACAATGAGACATATTCCCGATTCTCAGGTTAGATTTATTAACATTTATTTGGAGTGAAGAATTGATGCGTTCTTTATTATGTCATACATATCAATATGTGCTGTATATCCAGGAAATATAAATTGTGCCTACTCTCATTTCTAGTCTTTTATTTAATTGCAAACAATTTTTGTGTCTCATTGTGGCCCAGGTTCCCCTACTGATAGATAGGGACATTGGTGACCTCAGATAAAACATTTACGGGCATAGGGCGAGACTTCAACATTAGATCGGAATAAAAATGTCAGTGGGGCGGGATAAACCCACTAATGGCCTCCAGAGAAATGGATTCCGTTGCTGGCTCCATCTTATCACGGCTTGGTTGAGTTTATGGCTAGCTATCAACAGCATGCTAACGGAAGCCGGTATATGATAAGGTGAGATGAGGAGGAAGGAAAACACTTCCGGAATGTTTCACCACCTTTGAGAATAATTTCCACATTCTTCCATCGTTGTGTTCTGTGCCCGTCTCTCTTTCTGACTACACCAAAGGAGCAGCTACTGATCAAAACAAGAACCTTTTGAGATTTTCAATCCAGATGTGGAGAGGTGAGCCTTCCAGTATAACCAAAGAGCATAACAAGGAAGGACTGGCCGAAAGGTATGAAACCACGAATTATAGTTCCAATAGTATTTCCCTTTTGCTCAAACAGTGTTTCCATTTGCCAGGTGAGCCAACCACTCTCTGCAAAATAAAAGCTGGTGTTGATCAGTTACATAATAACCCCCCTTTGTTGGTGGTCAGGCACACTCCACCTGCAGCTTTGCATTATTGTTTGCACAATATTCCAACCAGATCACTCGTGTTGCATGCCTCGTATGTATAGCCTGGGGCTCAGCCCATAACATATTAGTATACCCGGAGACAAAATCATGCGGTGAGTCACTAATTTTCCAGTTAGTGTTGAACCAAAAGAGGCTTTTCGGGGATAACAGATAATAGCCTGTCGCTATTGCAAATATCAGCACTATGCCACTGAGGTGAAGGCCATGAAGGTAAATAACCTTCAACTGATATACTTATGTGTTTAGTGGGTGTTGACCACTTACACTAACCTAAATAATTCTCCAAAAAAGACCTCATTTTCAGCCCTTTTCCAAATTTTCGCGATTTTTTTCCCCTCCCCACGGTGTTTCGCAATGTGGATGAAACTTGATATGCAGTGTTATGGCATTTGGGTTAATAATATCCGCCCATTTTCTTCGACAGACTCAACTGGAAGATTAGACGGAACTTTGTCTGCCTACTGGTAGTCGTCGGAGTGACAATTTTGGTGAAGATGTCTTGGAACCATTTCTCCATGTCGATGGTAGCGCCAACTCTGCAAGCACCTCAGCCAATGCCCAGTGACCTCTCTAAATATCATCAACAAGGTCATCTTCAGGCAGCTGGCTCATTCATCAGGCCAATTCTGGACGATAACTTAAATAAGATTTTAATAGCCCAGAAGCGTTTGAATGAAGAAGAACTGGAGGGATACGTGTATTCTCCTGGATCGTAAGGCCATTTAATATTGTGTTATTAAATACATTACACTCTTATCCAATAGCAAATAATTATTTAATAATGATGAAAACAAATTGCTTGGGTAATTCCTGAGTCTATCGTTATATGATTATATGAACATTGGGTGTCCGAGCTTTATATTTGGCAAACACGTCAGCCTACGACAAAGGGTGTGTTTCATTCAGGACACTGCACGATCTGATGATGAGCGAGGGTGGCCATCCGATCAAGAGTTTGATTTTCACCTACTGGAGATCAGGTTCCACTTTTCTGGGAGACATTTTGGACAGCCACCCAGCCAGTTTCTATTACTACGAGCCTTTGGTCGAACTCGTGGACGTGAAGGTCATCAGGAATGATGGACCAATGTCTCAAGAGGCTGTCCATCTGATGAAGCAACGCCTTCTCTGTAATCACACAGGTACATTATGTCTCATTTGTTTTATAATTTTTCTTATCCTCCTATACCTCCATTTATCAACAAAATATGTAGAGTCTCGAATAAATCTACAACCGCTACTGAAGTACATTATGTACATTTTCCAGGGACTATAATACATCAGCTTAAGAAAGGCTGGGAGTTCTTAATGCGCAACAATCGTCTGTGGAAACAATGCGAGGAGTACATAGATATGTGCACAAGTCCAGATGATATGACTAAGTTCTGCAGACTTTTCCCCTTCCTGTCCATGAAGGTAGTTCGCCTCAGTCTTTCTCATGCCAAGACACTGCTGGATGACGCTGAGTAAGTTGTTGGATGGAGTTGGTACAGCAAGAACTTGTGCATGATGTCGACATTCCAGATTGAACCTGAGGGTCGTGTACCTTGTGAGGGATCCCAGAGGAACAATGCAGTCCAGGAGGCATTTAAGGTGGTGCCAGTCAGAGCCAGACTGCTACGACCATCGTCGCGTCTGCGATGATCTGCTCAGCGACTACGAAGCTGCCAAATCTCTGCTTCTCCAATACACAGATCGGTTCAGGTCAGTCCGATCGCACGAGGTCAACCACGTGATGAAAATACCAACTGTCACTCTTCTTCTTTAACAGGGTGGTTCGATACGAAGATCTCTGCCTGGACCCTTACAATGTCACATCGGACCTGTTCCAGTTCCTTGGTCTCTATATGCATCCGTCGGTGGCAGACTTCCTGGACACCCACACAAAGGTCAACTCTGGTGACATTTACTCCACCTTCAGAGACTCCAAGGCGAATGCTTTCCACTGGAGAAACGACCTGACCTTCCAGGAAGTGCAGTCTATCCAGGATAGTTGCTGGAAGGCCATGGACATGTGGGGATACATCAAGGCTGACAATCTGAGTCATCAGATATCATTCACTCCAATCACTGACATGAAGTGGGACAAGTAGAAATGACCACTGAGGAACACAACCTGCTGTGAATGAGAAGCGCAGCAGCTCTGATTTTTTTGTGTTGAAATTGTGCTTTTCTTAGCGGATTCGCTATAAAGAAGCACGTACTTGCATATAAAGAAGTGGAAGGGTTACTTTGGTTTTTTTACAGCTGAAATTGAATTATTTTGGGTCAATCTTATGTAAGTAAATATTTAGCTCTGGTGTCATCGTAAATTGCATGTCATCTTTCAATAATTAGTTCGGACTTAACCTATAAGTAATTGTTTCACATCTGGGCTGTTAGAATTTCCTTTTCTTCTGTGTATAGCTTTTCGTGTTCTTAAGCGTAGGCCTACATGTGTTTCAGAATAATTTAAAGTGCAGTAACTTAAGTTAGACTGATCACTTATGCAGCATTATTATTTTAACGGAGGATTGTTCCTAATAAAGTCTAATAGCTTACTTGTTACACTCCAATATTTTTTTCACCATTTTTATAAATTGGAACTTACTGGAAGCCACATCATCATTAGAGAGGCTCTGTCAGTCCCAACCAAAATGATGCTTATCATAAATGGACCACAATAGCACCGCTCGTGCAGTGTATATATATGAGTAATTATAACCAACTGCAAGCTCAATATGAAACAATATTATTGCATTCCAGATTTTGCTAATGAACAGGTGCTCATTTACCTGCGCAGACTTGTGTTACTCGCACATTATTCCACATGTCTCCACGTAACCGAGGAGGAATGATCCAGCCAAAAAAAGTTGTGTCAGTCCAGCAGAGCCAAAATCATTCAGTGAGTCACTAATCATCAATTTATTATGATCTTTAATAATAATTCAAAGAAGCAATCCATAGGGCACTTGCAATAAAGGCTGATTATTATACCCTACTTCTATAAGAGCACTCCTGCTTTTACTGTGCACCTCATAATATTGTGAAATACATTATTTTAATTTCGATTCTCATTCAACTGATGATCGTTTTACAGGCTAAAGATTACATGCCTGCTGAAGCAATGAAGATGTTCCCTGACGAAAAGTTAATTGATGTTTTAATGAGCCAGATTCGCCTGAATGGACAGGACCTTTTTCTCCAGGAAGGTTATCAGTGTTTAATAATGATAATTAGTATATGTCCCCATAAACTATAGGCTGAGACAATTTTCTCTTGATCCTTATGTAACACCAGCACTCTATCAAGGTGAAGGACAGCCGCAATGATTATGAAAAAAGCATTCACTTTACCTTCATCTCATGACGTGTTGTACATTATCGGAATGAAATATTTGTTCGAAACTCTTTTTTTTGTATATTCAGTTTTTGCAGCCGGATAAACCAGTTTTATATTGATCATTTTCAGCGACGGATTATTATTATTATAGTTCCGCCAGACAGCCAATTACAGTTGTGTAATTCACCAACTGCTGCAATTGGCATTCCAGCTTTTGTTAGTGATCAAGTGCTCCATACAGCCTTGGAATATTGCTCGCACAATATTTCTGACAATATATTCCATATTATGCAGAGCACGAAGGATGTCTCCACGTCTCATAATCGGAAGGATCCAGTCCAAAATGTGTCAGTCCAGCACCAAAATCATCAAGTAAGTCACTAATAATGATCCATTTATTATTATCCTTAATAATATTTTGGACAAACGCATTCAGTAAAATGCAACTCGATCAGGGTGAAGATCAAGGATGGGAAATAATTATGCATTTTAATATTGGTTCAATTCCAATGGTTAATCTTTCTTGGCATAATCATATTAATGTCACTGATATGTTTGGCAGTGTCAACTCGGTGATTTGGAAGTACTTCGCTTGCCTCTTATTAGTGGTGACTTTGGTGATTGTGGTGATCTTGGCCTGCAACTATTTACCCGTGTCGACGATGACGCCAACTCTGAAAGAAGAGGTGTGGATGTGGACCGTCGAGGACTTTGAATATTATTATCCGCGAGAAAAGAAGACCAGCCTTGATAACGAGGTTTCAAGTTTTTATTCAGTCATTTTCGCGTCACTTGGAAATATCCATCGCTATAATTAACTACACGCAATGTTTTTTTTTTTAAATAAGTATCACAAAAACCTTCCATTCTGTAAAAAAAAAGGGTAGTAAGACCTCTATGGCGGATAGAAATTAATTAAACAAAACAGGGATGAGTAAGACCTAGCTTCACTAGCTAGATTATTATTAAAGGATATCGTAATGCTACATTACGAAGGGCATGTGTAAAATTTTAACTAATATGTGAATATATGTAAGCCAGGTTTTTAAGAGTGTACTTCTGGCTCTACCAACGAGTCATTCAAGTGTAGCCATTGATCTGCTTCTTTGATAATGGAGGTGTAATGACCCCCATTTGATGTTTTGCCGTTGTGAATAATAATTGCAGCATTGCAGTAGAATTGCTGGGAATCCACGACAATCCTATCTGGCCTTCAACTTCTGTCTCGATTTTCACCCCCTTGTCGTCATACCGTACCAGGTATAATATTATGCAATATTATGAACGTGCTTGATACTGATAGACCTGGTGGTGTACCCATTGTGTGCGCACGACACGCAGGCAAGTTCCTCGTCCTTCTGTAGGAACAGGGCGTCGAACTTGACGCTCTCCTGTCTCGGGACAACAAGAGGTAGATAGCGATGAGTTATTTCTGGCCCTTCCCATCTGGCGTTGCAGTAGTTACAATGGTACTGGTCTCGGCGCTGGTGCGTCCCCCATTGGAAATTTCTCTACTATAATACACTCTAAGAAATGTCCGGGTTAAATGTATTTATCCCGGAAAAAAGATCACTTTTGTCATGGTTATTTAACCTGGACATTTCTTAGTCATGGTTATTTAACCCGGACATTTTCTTAGTCATGGTTATTTAACCCGGACATTTTCTTAGTCATGGTTATTTAACCCGGATATTTCTTACAGTGTATGCACGTATGCACTCTAACAAATGTCCGGGTTAAATAACCATGACAAAAGTGATCTTTTTTTTCGGGATAAATACATTCAACCCGGACATTTCTTAGAGTGTATATGTTAGAGGAATTCCATGCAGTCCTGCTGCTCCTCCAGGACGAAGGGTCCTCCAACAGAATGGTCTCTATAATATTATAGAGTTTCATCGTTGCCGATATAAGATTTTTTTTCTGGCGTTGTACGAAGGAATTCGCTATAACCTGACAGGAAATAAAAGGACCGTCCGTCACGCCGAGCTGGTGTCGTGTTCAAACTGTGAAACCTTTATCTGTAAGGGTTTTTGAGTTATGCTTCGGCAAAGAATCGGAAAAATTTCATTGTTGTTTTCGGTCGTTTGGTCTTACTATATCCCTATACAATTCGGAGAGGCAATCAACAACCTGAATGGGAAACTTACAAGAATTCGAAAGGCGCAGTCTGCTCTCACTATCCACCTCAAATTCTTATAATTATATTAAAATGAGGCTAGACAATACATTAAATTTCCACATTCCTTCAACTGATGATCGTTTTGCAGACTGAAGATTGGGAAGCAATAAAGACATCACCTGACGAGAAGTTAAATGACATTTTAACGAGCCAGATTCTCCTAAATGGAGAGGAACTGGAAGGGTATGCTTTTTCTCCAGGAAGGTACTCGTATATGATATATTTTAATTTACTCTATTGTGTAATTATTGTCGTTTGTACCTAGAGAAACTAACATGCCATCTGACACGTGTCCACTTCATTCAGAACACTGGATGACCTCATGATGAGCAGAGGAGGTCAGCCAATCAGAAGTGTGATTTTCACCTACTGGCGATCCGGATCTACTTTTCTTGGAGACATTTTGGACAGCCACCCTGCCAGTTTCTACTACTACGAGCCTTTGGCCAGTCTGGGTGGGATGCAGGTCATCAGGGATGGACCCAAATCTCAAGAGACTCTCAGAGGAATCAAGCAAATGCTCATATGTAACTACACTGGTGAGTTTGTGTGGATTTTTTTTTGAAACTCGTATTAAATTTGGAGATGAATTGTTGAAGGGAAGTGTTTGATTTAAGAATGGCATAACATATTGAAATTTTAGGCAGCGGTATGAATTACGTACACGACCTAATACAGTCGTCTAAGCACAACCATCGTCTGTGGAAACAATGCGACAGGTACATTAGATTGTGCTCCAATCCTGATTACACGAACCAGTTCTGCAGCTTGTTCCCCTTCCAATCAATGAAGGTTGTTGGACTTCTTCTTTCCCATGCCAAGACACTGCTGGATGACCCAGAGTAAGTCACAACATGCGGTTGCAATGTCCTCGAGAGCAGCATTTACACAATTACATATCATTATAGTTTGAACCTGAGGATAGTGTACCTGGTGAGAGATCCCAGAGGAACAATGCAATCCAGAAAACATTACATTCTATGTTTCCTCGATTCTGACTGCAACGACCATCGTCGTGTCTGTGATGACCTGGTCAGCGACTACGAAGCTGCCAAGTCGATGCAGCTTAAATACAAAGATCGGTTCAGGTCAGTCCGTTCGCACAAGGTCAACCACGCGATAAAAATGCTGTCACTCTTCTTCTTTGACAGGGTGGTTCGATACGAAGACCTCTCCTTGGACCCTTACAATGTCACATCGTACCTGTTCCAGTTCCTTGGTCTCTATATGCATCAGTCAGTGACCAACTTCCTAGACACCCACACAAAGGTCAACTCTGGTGACCTCCGCTCCACCATCAGAGACTCCAAGGCGAATGCTTTCCACTGGAGAAACGACCTGACCTTCCAGGAGGTGCAGTCTATCCAGGATATTTGCTGGAAGGCCATGGACATGTGGGGATACATCAAGGCTGACAATCTTAGTCATCAGAAATCATTCACTCCAATCACTGAAATGAAGTGGGACAAGTAGAAGTGACCACTGAGGAACGCAACCTGCTGAGATTGGGAAGCTATAAAAGAGAAGGGAACGTGGCATATCATTGAGAGGACATGAAACATCTGGCATGGTTTCACCTCGGGATGAGCAAGGAAGGAGCCACTAGCACTTTGACGCTGCAAAACCACCAGCACGCTATCAAGGTGAAGGACATCCGCAATGATTATGAAAAAGCATTCACTTTACCTTCATCTCGTGTTGTACATTATCGGAATGAAATATTTGTTGGAAACTTTTTTTTTGTATATTCAGTTTTTGCAGCCGGATAAACCTGTTTTCATTGATCATTTTCAGGGACGGATTATTATTATTATTATAGTTCCGCCAGACAGCCAATTACAGTTGTGTAATTCACCAACTGCTGCAATTGGCATTCCAGCTGTTGTTAGTGATCAAGTGCTCCATATAACCTATACAGCCTTGGAATTGCTCGCACAATATTTCTGACAATATATTCCATATTATGCAGAGCACGAAGGATGTCTCCACGTCTCATAATCGGAAGGATCCAGTCCAAAATGTGTCAGTCCAGCACCAAAATCATCAAGTAAGTCACTATATAATGATCCATTTATTATTATCCTTAATAATATTTTGGACAAACGCATTCAGTAAAATGCAACTCTGTCATGGTGAAGATCAAGGATGCATTAATATTGGTTCAATTCCAATGGTTAATCTTTCTTGGCATAATCATATCAATGTCACTGATATGTTTGGCAGTGTCAACTCGGTGATCTGGAAGTACTTCGCTTGCCTCTCATTAGTGGTGACTTTGGTGATTGTGGTGATCTTGGCCTGCAACTATTTACCCGTGTCGACGATGACGCCAACTCTGAAAGAAGAGGAGTGGACCATCGAGGACTTTGAATATTATTATCCGCGAGAAAAGAAGACCAGCCTTGAAAACGAGGTTTCAAATTTTCATTCAGATATTGGAAATATCTATCACTAATTAACTGCACGCAATGTTTTTTTTTTTAAATAATTCAAAGAAGCAATCGACAACCTGAATCTAGGAAACTTACAATAATTCGAACGATAATAATATACCTCCATATTAAACATTACATGGCACCTGCTCTCACTATCCACCTCAAATTATAATAATAATATTAAAACGAGGCTATACAATACATTTAATTTCCACATTCCTTCAACTGATGATCGTTTTGCAGACTGAAGATTGGGAAGCATTAAATACATCCCCTGACGAAAAGTTAAATGACATTTTAACGAGCCAGATTCGCCTAAATGGACAGGAACTGGAAGGGTATGCTTTTTCTCCAGGAAGGTATATGATATATATAATTTACTTTGTTGTGTATTTATTATCTGACACGTGTACACTTCATTCAGAACACTGGATGACCTCATGATGAGCAGAGGAGGTCAGCCAATCAGAAGTGTGATTTTCACCTACTGGCGATCCGGATCTACTTTTCTTGGAGACATTTTGGACAGTCATCCTGCCAATTTCTACTACTACGAGCCTTTGGCCAGTCTGGGTGGGATGCAGGTCATCAGGGATGGACCCAAGTCTCAAGAGGCTCTCAGACGAATCAAGCAAATGCTCATCTGCAACTACACTGGTGAGTTCATGTGAGTTTTTATTTTATTTTGAAACTCATATTAAATTTGGAGATGAATTGTTGAAGGGAAGTGTTTGATTTAAGAATGGCATTGAAATTGAAATTTTAGGCAGCGGTATGAATTACGTACACGATCTAATGCAGTCGTCTAAGCACAACCATCGTCTGTGGAAACAATGCAACAGGTACATTAGATTGTGCTCCAATCCTGATTACACGAACCAGTTCTGCAGCTTGTTTCCATTCCAATCAATGAAGGTTGTTGGACTTCTTCTTTCCCATGCCAAGACACTGCTGGATGACCCAGAGTAAGTCGCAACAAAATTGTCCTGGAGAGCAGCATTAACACAATTACATATCATTATAGTTTGAACCTGAGGATAGTGTACCTGGTGAGAGATCCCAGAGGAACAATGCAATCCAGGAAACATTACGTGCTGTGTTTCCTCGATTCTGACTGCCACGACCCTCGTCATGTGTGCGATGACCTTGTCAGCGACTACGAAGCTGCCAAGTCGATGCAGCTCAAATATAAAGATCGGTTCAGGTCAGTCTGATCGCACGACTACCATCCTGAGTGATTGACCCCCTCTTTCTTCCTTCAGGGTGGTCAGATACGAAGACCTCTCCTTGGATCCGCACAAAGCCATGCACGACCTGCTCCAGTTTTTGGATCTGTACATGCATCCGTCAGTGGCAGACTTCCTGGACACCCACACAAAGGTCAATCATGGTGACCTCCACTCCACCTTCAGAGACTCCAGTTCAAACGCTTTCCACTGGAAAAACAACCTGACCTTCCAGGAGGTGAAGTCAATCCAGGATAATTGCTGGAAGGCCATGGACATGTGGGGATACATCAAGGCTGACAATGACACACATCAGAAACTGTTATTTCCAATCAAAGAACTTATTTGGGACAATTACAACAACTGACAAGTGCTGCCATTTTGATGATTCGTCCAGACAACTGTTATTTTCTCAATAAGCAGTAGTTCTACCTCTCCATGACCCATTTCATAATCGGAGATTTCACGTTTTTAATGTAATATAATAATGGTATTCTTCAATTCATTAAAGTGAGCTTTATAATAAATTGTCAGCTAGTTATGGACTGATTTCAAACCTCGCGCCATTCCAGTCAAGCTCCTCACATATGTGGCGCCTCAAAAGATCCATTTAAACAACATAATTATTTGAATAATTACCATATGTAATAAAAAATTTTAATAAGTTTGTCTCGTGGCTATCTATTCGAAATAATTATCGGAAAATCCGTTTCAGTGTTGCCAACCCCCTCTTTTGAGTTTTTCCAAGATGGCGGCCGGATCTTGACATCAAAAAATTTTCCTTCTGAATCGAACGAAAATGGTTCGCCGGTGAGTCCCACATGGCCCCAGACCAACCCAAACGGTACGGCACATCACGACGGACCTATCCCCGCATGAACCGTACCTAGGTGTTGACAAAAATCGGAAGAAAACTGGCCAGGAAATGCATGGAACGGAAATCGAACACTTTATTCACCCACCTTTTAATTCGAATTAACCCTTTAATTACACATTTATATAATTAGCTTTAGTGTATTATAGTACTTGTACATGATCATGCTCGTGTAATAATGTATAATTACATTTAATGTATCTTATCTGTTCGGTAACCAGGTATAATTACATTTAATGTATCTTTATTAGCTGTTCGATTACCAGGTTCATTGACCTCTGGTATAATTACAATTAATTATCTTTATTAACTGTTCTATAACCAGGTTCGTTGACCTCTGCTGTAATTACATTTAATGTATCTTTATTAACGGTTCTATAATCAGGTTCGTTGACCTCTGGTATAATTACATTTAATGTATCTTTATTACCTGTTCGATAACTAGGTTTTGGGGGGGGTCAGTTTAATTAGCTTAATTAATTGCTAATTGCGCGTGTGTTCCAGGCACAGGAGACTTCATTACCTTCTTTTGCTGCTGTTGTTGGTGGCCTTCCACAATGAGTTCCTGTCCTACTATTTGGTCACCTGGACGTGGCCTGGTCTGCCGTCCGGTGACTCCAAGTCTGTCCGGCTCCTGCTGGTTGCGGATCCGCAGATGCTGGGAGAGGCGGACGAGCCGTGGGGCGTGATCGGCTGGTTGACGAGACGAGATGCGGACAACTACCTGGCAATGACGTTTTCGCAGGCGTTTTCGCATGTGAAGCCGGATGTCGTCGTGTTTCTGGGCGACCTTTTGGACGAAGGCAGCAAAGCGACGCCGGAAGAAATGGTGCGGTACAAGCGAAGGTTTGTAATCCGCAGACACTCACCGATTATCCTTTCAACGGTTAATAATTTGCAGGTTCAACACCGTGTTCCAGATGGACAGTGATGCGGTACTGATCGGCGTTCCAGGCGATAACGACGTCGGCGGTGAAGGTTCCGACTGGTTCACCGCAGAAAAAGTGCACAAATTCCAGAACTACTTCGTGTCCGGTCCGGACATCACCGGACTGCAGCTGTTGGGCGGGCATGAGACGTACTTCAAGTCCTTCCGCTTCTTCTGGCTGGACCGCCTGTTCATTCCACTAGGCCCAGGGCGGGAAGCGGCTGAGATTAACGATACTGCAGCGTACCGAGTCCTGTTCACGCACATGCCGCTTACACCGGCGTTCTCGCATGCGATGGACAGGGTGAGATTTTTTAATTGCGACTAATTTAGCCGCATTTACATGCGAGCGATGTTCATTGCTGATAAATCGTGTGATTGTGCCGCATCTAACGCCTATTGTTTCCTGCAGGAGTTTCTCAGGATGCGACCACATGTGATATTCTCCGCCCACACTCATTCGTCGTTCCACGTGTACCGCCACTTTCTTCTTCCGCCTGTGGGCCACCCGGAGCCGGACTGGTGGGAACCCGTGCAGGACAAGCACTTCCTGGAGCATCGTCCGTACCGATACGAGTTCAACCTCGAGGAAATCAAGGGTCATTGGGTCGGATCGCACGAGTTCATCGTTCCGACCTGCAGCTACAGGATGGGCGTACCCAACATGGCGTACGGAGCCGCGCTCATTACAGGGGACGGCCATGGGACATACGCATTGCTGTGGCTTCCCTCCAGGTTTGCTCAGTTTGCAGCGTACGCAGTGGTAGCCGCTTTTCTCTTGCTCTACATCGCCGGACCATGTTGTTGTTACGTAACATGCAATTGCTGCAAGAAGGTAGCCAAAATGATGCATTTGATATGATGCCTTTCAGTACAAACGGTGTTTGCGGTGCTACTAAGGCTCAGAGATTACGTACCTTGCATCGTTACAAGGCGGCTGTGCCTTGGAAATATTGTGATTGAAAGTGTTAAGCCGCGTTCACATATGAGCGGCTTCATCAAATCGCTTATATGCAAACGCGGCCTTGTTGTAATATTTTGTTCCTATGTTGCGGCCCGATTTGTCGGCTGCAACACACGGGTAATTGGGAAAAATCATGCGCCAAAGACAAGTGTTTAGAATTTATGGCCTCAACATTGTTTCACAACCTCCAGTGCAGCGTTACAGTGGGAAGTAATATCATGTCGTACCGTGCAATGGCTACCTTAAGTACACTGCACGATTAAATATGGCTGGACTCGCAATACAATAAGAGTATAAATTACTCTTCGGAAGCTTGTGTATGACCCAAACATGTTAAGCATTACAAAGTTTTGATCTCACTTTTTTTTTTTGCGTGGAATTATTAAGAATCACAATTTGGTTCACAGTCTCTTCTTGGTCCCTGCTTCTTGCGCAACAGGTTCAGTCGCACTAGTCGCTTTGTCCTCTGCTTTAACCCCTCTTCTGGTTGGCGTCCCGTCTTCCTGGGCCGCAGCATCCCCTTTCCGCTTGATGGGCCGACTTTCCTCCTGAGCTGTTACCACCTCGACCACGCATCTTCTAGGGAACCACCCTCTTCGCCTCTTCCCATTCGCATCACCAACCACTTCCCCGTACAACCAATAGGGTTTCCACCTGGTGACGTCGACTAGATCCTCCTTCTGCAGTGCTATCCGTGACTCGTCACTGCATGGCGGCCTACAGCACACTTTGAACCCCTTAGTCACCGGAAACCACGACCCGGAGTAATTCTCCACGCACAGGTACCGCCTAGTCCGCATGCGCTTCAACTCCTTCTGTTTGATCTGCTCTATCGTTAGGGTGTTCCACTGGCAGCCTTCGACTAGCTGCCAGTTGATGCCGTTGCCCACCGGCTGGCAGCTTCTGTTAAGCACTTGCGCAAGATTGAGACGCCAACCGAGGTCGTACGGGTACACGAAGTCGTCGTCTACCTCCGACGGCTGCCGGTAGCACAGGCGGCGCTGTCGGGCTTTTTCCACGATCCAATCCTCCAGCATGGTCCGATTGCGCAGGATCCCCTTTATCTGCATCAAGGAAAGCAGCGTAACTTTGGTCAGGGAGCAGGTACTACATAAGAGGCGCAAACTTCGGTCAGCGCCACTGATTTCCGCGTCTCTCTGTTTGCGGCCGTTGCCCAGGCTGGGGGCCATTTTGAAGTGAGGGCAACGCCAACGATAAGGTATAAATAGGGTACAGGCAACATTATGGTCCGCCATCTTTGATGGTTTTGGCGGCCATGGCAACTACATCAAAGATGGCGAACCCTATTTTTTGCCTGTACCCTATTTATACCTCATTGGCGTTGCCCCCACCCGCCTTGGAAACGGCCCCAAACAGAGAGACGCGGAAATCGAATGTTTGCGCCTCTTATGCAGTATATGCTCCCTGCTTTGGTCAACAACAAACAAGTTCATTATCGTACAAGCCTGTCTGCGGATTAATGTACCTGAACGGCCAGGAGCATCCCGAGCGTGACCATGACTCCTATGGCAAGCCCGAGGCTGAAGACGCATCCGATGAAGGTCATCGGACTCATGTAGACTAGCGGCTCGTTTGGGTCCCCGTAGTGGTAATACCAGGACCAGTTGAGGGCCCGGAGCATGGAGCAGCCCAACACGACGGCTCCTTGGAGAGACCCGCAGATGGCGAAGAAGAGGAAGAGCACGAAATGGGTGTGGTTGTGGTGGCCCAGGCAGTTGTTGATCCACGGACAGTGGTGGTCCATCTTCAGGACGCATCTGGCGCACTTGCGGCAGTGGTGCGCTCGAGGGGCCTGAAACCGCAATCGTTAAAAGTCGCACTTGTTTTCAGCATGGTGCAGTACCTTGAATCCCTTGCAATCGCGGCAATACTGCAGGTACTTCTTGGCTTCCTCCTGGTCCTGGCATTCGGAAGGCATCCATCCAAGCGGAAGGTAGCCAGGTCCTTCCAGCATTGCGGAGAAGTAGTTGTACAGCGTAAGTCCGCTCCATACGCAGAACGTGGCCATGTTGATTAAACCTCCGAGCGACCCCAAGGGACCGGACGGAGGCCACCACTGGGAGCTGCAGTGGAGGGTCGCCAGGCTTATGGCCTTGATTATGCCTACGGTAAATGAAATTAAAATGCTGTCATTAGTGTACGTCAGAAGTGTACATTTAATTCCAGAGTTTTGCACAGTCCGTAATCGCACGAACACGAGCGGCTTATCCATTGTCATGAGCGTCTTATCCAGTCGGTGTCCGCGATCAACTGCTCGTTTCTTAAGTCTCTTCATACAATTATGAGTAAATTATGACAACATTTTCTGGCAAGCGCAATGATGATAAGTCATTACATGTATGATGATCAGCTGCAAACAAAAATTTTATTATTATTATTTTACCAATGGCCATTAGTGGTCCCCAGTGGCAGACCCGTTTGAAAGGACCCACGCACATCCTCCTCGGGCACTTTTTCCTTCACTGCATCTGAAGCCACACCGTACAGCACCCCCGTACTTGAGATGCCAAGTACTGTACAGTGCGCACTGCAAAAAAAAAAGATGACAAGTAGGAAAAAATGAGAGGCACGCCGCCGACGACGACCGGCCTATCGACCTTTTTGCACGCCGCTCACGAAGGAAATACTTGGCACGAGCACCAACATGGCGGCCGCCACTGTTGGCAACAATTACGAGCAGCAAGATGGCGGCCGTCACTGTTGGCAACAATTGCGGACACACTCTAAGAAATGTCCGGGTTAAATGTATTTATCCCGGAAAAAAGATCACTTTTGTCATGGTTATTTAACCCGGACATTAGAGTGTATACACTCTAACAAATGTCCGGGTCACTTTTGTCATGGTTATTTAACCCGGACATTTCTTAGTCATGGTTATTTAACCCGGACATTTTTAGTCATGATTATTTAACCTGGACGTTTCTTAGTCATGGTTGTTTAACCCGGACATTTCTTAGTCATGGTTGTTTAACCCGGACATTTCTTAGTCATGGTTATTTAACCTGGACATTTCTTAGTCATGGTTATTTAACCTGGACATTTCTTAGTCATGGTTATTTAACCCGGACATTTCTTAGTCATGGTTATTTAACCTGGACATTTCTTAGTCATGGTTATTTAACCAGGACATTAGAATGTATACACTCTTTCTAACAAATGTCCGGGTTAAATAACCATGACTAGGAAATGTCCGGGTTAAATAACCATGTCAAAAGTGATCTTTTTTCCGGGATAAATACATTTAACCCGGACATTTCTTAGAGTGCAGCAAGATGGCGGCCGCCGCTGTTGGCAACAATTGAGAGCAGCAAGATGGCGGCCGCCACTGTTGGCAACACTTACGAGCAGCAAGATGGCGGCCGGATTGCGCAGGGTGGCCAACATCCGCAGTGGAGCCAACAGTGAGCCCGCCCTTTTTTTAAAACAAAATAATGCTGCTGCCATGGTTTTTAATTGATTTTAATTGTTGCAGAGTAATTAAAGAGGAGTGGAACATGGCGAGTGCACGGAGCAAGATACAGTCCGATTGGGAGATACATATGCGTAGGGTTGATGCGTATATGGTGTGGGTCAAAGGTGGTTACAAGGAGCTGGATAATGTGCTGGTAAATAATTAGTGTGTGGATTAATTAGGCAATTATTAATTAGGTATAATTATTGCAGGAGTTGATTAACGGGACGTTGAGTAATAAGGTCGTGCCGAAGATTGGATACCAAGCGCAGGAGTTGGTGGCGTTCCGTGCGGCCCAGGAGAAGATGAAGGAGCAGCGGAGTGCGCTTGATGTGGTGCACATGTCTGCAGAGGACGTTGCCGGGAGTGGAGACAATATGGCAATGTTGAAGGAGCCTGAATTCGATGGGTTTTTGTTATCCGAAGTGGAGCGGCTGAACGGGATCTTCCAGATGGTGACGGACATTTGCAACTGCTTCGATAACACCGGGAAGAGGCTGATGGCTTTGCTGAACATGCTTCAGCAGAGGAATGTGAAGGAAGTGCCTGCCCTGTCGTGCGCATGCGATGAGTTGGTGCAGCGGTTCGAAACCAAGATTATCCAGGGGCTGGGCGGACTTGCAAAGATACTCGCACGGGTCTGGAGCTTCGTGTCGACCACCGTGAAGCTGGATCCCGAGAAGGAAGCGGAACTCAGCAGAAATGTGGCCACGTTTGAAGGGATAACCAACTTCTTTCTGAAGCTCGGATGCGAAGGAGATCCCGACGGATGCTTCAGTTCGCCCTGAGACGAAGCCATCCAGTACTAAACCAAAGAAATTGTCCAAACAAAAACAAACTGGATGTCATCGTTGAAAGACAATAAAGTTGTAAATATGCAGAGTCCTCCGTGCTATAATTGCATTGTTGCTATGGTTGCAATGAGTTACAATTGTTGGCTCAGTACACACGATAGAAGGTCAACATGATGAGCAGTGATGTCCACTCCAAATGGGAGGGCCACATGCGGGATGTCGGATGCCACGTTAGAGTGTTGGAAAGGATCTTCCAGACGATAGATGACGACTTGGTGAGTTGAAGCACTTATAGTACGAGGAAAAAGAAAGTAGATTAATGTGCGCATAATAATCAATTTTCCAATATTTTGCAGGCTGACAGCTTTAATCGTTGTAATGGTCTTGTCCTGTTGTCGCGCAGTTTAATCTCACTAATTGTGTTTATCTAGAATTATTCAAGCCTGGTCGGAGTTCCTGTTGCTCTGCGGAGCTGAACTGGACGAGTATGACCAAATAGGTCGTAGCAATGGCTGCGATCTGAAACATCAATTGTAGTATTAATCTATGAACATGTCATTGAACGTAACGCTTACCGATGCGAGTAGCCTGCGGTTCAGAGGGAAGAAATCAGCGGCCGCAAACTGAACGGGAGGTCCGCTCATTTTCTGTACCAACGTCTGCACCTGCGGGAAGCAAACATGTGTCGTCATAGTGGGCAAATTAATTGGCGGCGACCTCTGACCTGCTCTTGAAATTCTGGGGTCAGGTTCAGCTTGCGGATTTGTATCAAGTCGTCGAAGAAGCTGGTGGCCTAACAGCAAAATTATTAATTGCGCTTCTTCACACTCTCAAATTGATGGCATGGTACGTACCTTATCGCTGTGGCTGGCAATTACGCAGGTGTACCAGATGAGAAATGCGACGTTGCAGAGGATAACTGTGATTGCGATTACTGCAACTGCGGTGCTCATAGATCCCCATGAATCAATGGTTGAGAACGACGACATTACCGTTTCAAGCAGGAAGGTCAAGTACGTCATGCACGCTGTGAGTCCAAACACTTTGTTGACCTCTGAGGTCATACCGCACAGCTCCAGATATGCTGCGCCTGATGCGGACAGGTCAGGCTGACCCACATGGGGCTTGGCGTCGGGCTGCCCAAAAACCTTCCGCAGCCCAGCGCAAGTCGCTTTGATCTGCAGGCCAACTAGGTCGAACCTGTGCCCAATTGCGGATGCAAAAAACAGCAATTGTGCTGCCAGCAAATTGCGCACTGTGAATAGCTGGAAGAGACCAGCCGATGCGTGCGGTATGCGCTTCATCCTGGTTACGGCCAAGTAAATATTGGCACCTGTCAACGCAGCAGAGGCAATGAAACTGATTGCGACAATTTTCAGCGACACTTTCCTGACGCTGTGGTTGACTTCTAGCGACGGGAATGTTGCGTCAAACTCGTGGAGGGTCTCGAGTATGCGTCTGATTCGCTTCAGTCGCGGAACGTGCACCAGTAAGCCCAATAATGCGAGGAGGTACGTGGCTGTGTACACGTACACTCCTACGTTCTCGTCGGTTCGTGACGAGAAGTAGTACATGTCGTACTCCTGGTTATACATGAGCGTCCACAGCCTGGCCCACACCCCAATGAAGAGACCGGATGCATTTACGATGCTCGTCCACAAGTACGATGCATACTTGCAGCGTCCTGAAGGGTACAGCGGACATGTCCACAGTCCGAACACAGCCGAAGATGTAGCCAGCGGCGCAAAGGACCAAAACACATCTTGTACCGGCGACATGTCCTGACGCACTGGGTTTTATTCATGCTGTATTTAGCCGCACCCTTATTGAACACTGGGTGTAGCTACGTTGAGCTATGGTTGGAAATTATTGAATTTTATATCTGTCCGCAGGATTCTGTGAGTCGCCTCGTGCACAAGCCGACGACGGTCACCCCGGTATGGATTGACTTCCGTAGATGCCAGGCCAAGCTGGAGGTGTACCAGTCGCTGATCCACACCAGTGCGGAGAAGGTGACGCAGAGTAACTGGCGCGGATGGGAGTCTGCTGAGGATCTTTGTATGGCAAGCAGCGTCCGGAAGATGCGGCGGATGCTGACGTACTTGCGGCTGGTTTGCTCCGCACTATTCCAGCTGATCAAGAAGGTCGTGCTTCTTCTGGTTTGTCCGGCCGGTAAGCATGAGGCTGAAGCAGCCTTATTCAGACGCATCTGTGACCACTTGGTGCGTGCCATCACAGGCGAGCTGCGGCAAGCTGTGATTTCATTAGCGAGGAGCTGCGAGCCTCCCGTTGCCTTTGTTATCCGCATCTGTAGGCTGGACCCCGGCGAGCAGGAAAGCTTCGGTCGGCTCAGGACAATGCTGGATGGGCTAGCCAGGATGGTGTAAATGAATCTCAAGTCGATCACGAGCCTGCTGTGTACGTTAATAATAAATTTACAATTTGCAGCTAATTATAATCTCTTTTTTTGGTTTATTTTCACACCAACAGCAGCGGCACAGCAGCCGGAATCTTGACCATATACAGGTAGGTCTCTGGAACACACTATTTTAATCAAGGCGACTCAAAATGCCAGCAAAATGCACTAATTTTGGTGACAAATGCTCTGAAATTGTCGTTTGAAAAATGTTCGCGCGGATTTGTTTGAATCTGTGACGTCATTGCACTGTTGTGACGTCATTCTTCTGTAGCTGTTGTGACGTCATTCGCGCTGTTGTTGTGACGTCATCGCACTGTTGCCATTGTGTCTGTTTTTCAACTTAATTTTTACCTGTGTAATAATTACAGTGTTGCTCATTTATGTTGCGGATTCTACTTTAAGTTATAATTACGTTTAAATTCAGACCATCATAATTACATTTTTCTGTTGGCATCTTGGGCGGCGTTGTGCCGGGTCGCCATCTTGGAAATTTTTCCTTCTCGACGACGTTCGATTCACGTTCGATTTTTTCTTTCTGAAATTTTGAGGCAGCAGGGCGAATCCCCCCAAGAAAGAAAGAGAAGATGGCGTACAAAGGACCCCAGAAAGTGCAGAAGGTCATGGTGCAGCCGATCGTATCCTTTTTAAGATGTAGTGTGGAGCAAAACAATATTTCGATGTAAAATGTACTAATCACCATTTTTTCCAGAATGGAACTAATTGCAGTCAAAAAGTACAGTAATTATTGTTGGTACACTGTAATTATTGACCAGGGCATTATTATTGTTGGTACTGTAGAGGGCATATTTCCCCTTGACTCGTAACGTGTTGTTCAGAACCTGATCTTCCGTTACCTGCAAAACCGGTCGAGGGTCCAGGTCTGGCTGTATGAGAACGTGAACATGCGTCTGGAGGGACACATCGTTGGCTTCGATGAGTACATGAACATCGTGCTGGACGACTCCGAGGAGGTGCAGATGAAGTCCAAGGCCAGGAAGCATATCGGTACGAGCATTACTTTACATTCAAAATGTGGTACAAAATATATATATATATATAAGCATTAATAGTAATGCCGGTTCCGAAAGCGACAAAGAGATATTCTGGGAAATATGAAAATCTTAGAATATCGATAAAGTAATAGCGAAAACCATGTTTTTTCACCATAAACAATTGATTTTAATGCTCATCGCTGATGAAATCGCTCTCATGTAAATGCGGCCGTAATATCGAATAATAAACAATTGATTTTAATACTCATCGCTGATCAAATTGCTCACATGTAAATGCGGCCGTAATACGAATAATAAAAGTAATCCTGAATGTTTTGTAGCGAATTGAATAATTTCAATAATAATATAATAATAATAATAATAATAATAATAATAATAATAATAATAATAATAATCCGGGTAGTGCTTGACCTCAGCCGGAGGTATATAGCACGGACCTTTATTTTATACTCATACATACATTGGAACCTTTATACGTATCACCCGGGCCCACGGGCAGGATGACAGGAGGGGATGTGCAAGGTGCAGTGCGATGTCTTTATGTGGCCATTTTTAGTGAACTCCCCCGGGTGGTTTAGTCTGTAGGAAATACCACCCGAGACGAAGCCAGAGGTGACCCAATGACCTCTGCACGAGATGAAGGGGGTGTTCCCAGGCCCGGATCGAACCCGGGACCTTAACATCCGTGGGCGCGTACGTTACCGCAGCACCACTCCGTCTCCCATTTCAATAATAATAATATAATAATAATTGGGGTTAGTGCACTGCCCATTGAGGCCATCTGGCACGATACCTTTATTTCGCTTTTAGGTGTACAGCTAGGGTCCTTTTCTGTACGCCCGGGTACCGAGAGCGATAGGGGATGACAGGAGGGGATGTGCGAAGGGCAAGTGCAATGTCTCATGTGGTACATTTTGTGAACTCCCCCGGGTGGCGTAGTCTTTCGGAAATGCCACCCGAGACGAAGCCAGAGATGACCCAAACTCTGCACGTGATGAAGGGGGCGTCCCCGGGCTGGGATCGAACCCGGGACCTTAACATCCGTGGTCGCATACGTTACCGCAGCACCACTTCGCCTCCCATAATTTCAATAATATTTAATAAAGTGGTTAACATGTAATTTACGTTCACTGAGGCTAATTATTTCCATGACTTGCTGCTGAGGTTTTTTTACAATGAATCACAGTCTTTAAATTGCATTACTTATTTTGAGACATGCAGGTTCAAATTGTATTTTTTTTAAATTAATTGGCATTTTTTTATGGTACTGTAAGTGTGATTTTTTTCCCCCCAAAGGATTGCAGATTTTTAATTATCTGGATTTATTAAGAGAAATGCAGGTTCAAATTGGAATTGACATCTGACCAGGGAGCATAATACTTCATAAGAGGCCCAAACATTCGATTTCCGCGTCTCTCTGTTTGGGGCCGTTGCCACGGCTGGGGGCCATCTTGAAGTGTGGGGAACGCCAATGAGGTGTAAATAGGGTACAGGCAAAAATAGGGTCCGCCATCTTTTCGCGTGTTCTTGCCGTGCAGTTGCCATGGCTGGCAAAACCATCAAAGATGGCGGACCCTATTTTTGCCTGTACCCTATTTATACCTCGTTGGCGTTCCACACACTTCAAGATGGCCCCCAGCCGTGGCAACGGCCCCAAACAGAGAGACGCGAACATCAAAGGCGCCGGCAGAAGTTTGCGCCTCTTATGTACAGTATATGCTCCCTGATGTGATGTTTACTCATTGTCATTTTTATCGTTCCGAAGGTGCGATTAATGTTTTTGTGAAAATTGCGTTTATTTATTACGAGAAACGCAGATTCAGATTTCAATTAACAACTTTGATTATCTAATTGCAATTTGTTTTTTTTTTGTACCGAAGCTTGCGATTTACTGATTGCCACTGACACTAATTATTCTAATTTAATTTTTCAGGTCGCATCATGCTGAAGGGCGACAACATCACTTTAATTCAAAACGTGAATCCTCAAACGACGATCCAGATATGAAAACAGTGAACATGAGTGTTTGTTCGACTCGAGGACTTATTCAAAAACCCTGAACATTTTTCACGTCACTTGTGCTTGTCTATTTTTACGTCTCACTTTCGAGGACAAACTTTTTCCCATAATAATTATTGTGGTATAGAGTAATATTCAGTTTTTCGCACACCACGGATCATGTGTTTGAGTTTCTCCCGAGTCCGATCCGCTTCTTTCGGATCAACCTTTGTAAATCATGTGCAAAATATACTTGGTTGAACTCATCTGCATTGGTTACGTTTCACAGAATGTAATACATTTTAATTCTCATTGTTATGGTACGCGACACATGTGAAAAGCGTCGCTTGCTTTCGTTCGGTCGGCTGACTCGTTTGATCTGCAACAACTCTTTAACTTTGGCCAGTGTTTACAGAACAATACGACAATCAATTGTCGGTTACCGTGACTTCGGGAATAAACATTCGCAGTAGGTTAGACCTGCAGAAGGGTGTTACCCAATTTTCTCCTCGCGATTTAATTAAGCCAGAGTCCGTTTGTTATCGTTACGGAGATTTTTATACTACGTTAATGACAACATGAAGCTGGTGAGTTACTGCACGCTTTTTCTCTTGAGACATCCGCTTGTACGACTTGTGTTTTTCAGGTGATCCTAGATGTGACGGATGATTCCGAGTGGGAGGCTGTGATCTCCGACAGGGTTTACCAAAATTACGAGGATTACAAGCGCAACTTTTGGCTGTCGGTTAGCCTGATGTTTGACGTCTGGGAATGGAAAGATGCGGTCTTGGTGAGTTTGAACTGGTCGCCAAAATTTAGGGATTTTTTTTTTCTAATTGCGACTCTTCGCAGGATGAGGTGATTGACGCTGCGGATGATGTCGCTGATGATACGTGCTTGGATGTGGCGCTGGATGAGATGGAGATGATCGAGGCTGCGGTGGAACCTGCGGTTGACAAGGCGAACGCAGGGCTGGAGGAGCTGGGAACAATGCTGAGGGCACTGGTTGGAAAGAAGTTGCAAGGGGACGATGGGAGAGCGGTAGTGAAAGAAGCGATGCTGCTGGTGGAGAGTCAGATCACATCGTTTTTTATGATCTTCAATCACGTCAACACGCTAATGACCATGATCACCAGCATATGCAACAAGTTGCTTAAAGGAGAGGAGTTCGTGCCGGGGATGTGGCCCATGAAGTGGACCAGCATAGTGGCCTTAGAAGCGCAGCTGGTCTGGAGCTCACTGCATGAGGACATGTTCAGAGCAGGCGTAATGTACGCGGGGTCGTTCACGAGACTGAATTACGCCTACAATGCTCTTCGAAGAGTGTACGGTTACGACCCCGATTGGAGCAAACGTACCAGACCCATTGCGGCTTTGTGCAGGATGTTGAAAGGGCTACCCATTCCTATACCGCTGGTCATCGGAAAACACCGTTCGTTTCGTCAGTATTAAAAGTGAAACCCTGGTGTTCTAGTGTTGGTGCATCTGTTTGCCCAATAAATGTCTCAGAGCGTGAACGTTAATCGCAATAAGGCCTCTTTTTTTGAAAAATAATTCGGCGCATATTTTGCCCCGTTACATACGTTTTGTCCGCATGAAATACGGCGATGCGCATAACATTGTTGGAAATCATTCAGCCGCGTTTACATGCATGTGATTTGATCAGCGATTGTTGAGCGAACATTGACCGCATGTAAATCGACCTGAGGTTACTTTGACAAGGTCAGTATTTATTGCCAGAACAATAACTCGTTAACATGTGATATCAACAGTAGTTGCTGTTAAAAACCGGTACGATCAACATACGACGCCATCCGGGGAGTTACATCCAGAACGATTGTTGGTAAAATGAACCACTGGTTTTTGTTCATATTAAGAGCTGACTGTTGCATTAAATGAGTCTTGCTTCTCGGCTGCGTGGCGGAGCTTGTGTCGGTCCAAAAACCGCTTGTCGGAAAACGACTTGTTGCAATCGGTGCAGGAGTACGGCTTGTTCTCGCCAGTGTGGATGCGATTGTGCTTCGTGAGGGTTGACTTGTGCGCAAATTCTCTCCCGCACTCGAGACACGCGAACTGTTTCACCCCGGTGTGTGTGACTCGGTGCGTAACCAGGGTGTCCTTGCGAGCGAATGACAATCCGCATTCGCATGCGTACGGCTTCTGGCCCGTGTGAGTCAGCATGTGTTTCTTCAACGGTCCGCTCTCCGTGAATCGCATCCCGCAGTAGCATGAAAATGGCCTCTCGCCCGTGTGGGTTCGCTGGTGGACCCTCAAGCTGCTTTTGAACTTGAATGTCTTCCCGCAGTGGCATGCGAACGGCCTCGCGACCATGTGAGTACGCTGGTGGTCCTTCCATGCGCTGCGTTTGGCAAACGCGGCCCCGCACTCGCACACATGCGTCTTCTCTGCGGATCCTGCGGGTTTAAGACATCTCCGGTTGTACCTCTTCCCGCACGTATCGCACTCGGGTGCCTCCATCGCAGTGGCACTCGCACTTGGCTGCTCCATGAAAACGTCCCCACTTAGGTACAGCATCAAGCTGGCCGACGCTGCTTCATCTTCGCTTCCTGCGACCAACGCTTCCTCCATCTGATTCCAGGCGGTCGAAGTGGACACCTCTTCGAACTGCTGGGTGTAATCGCACCGTGCCGTCATCGGTAATTCCATCCTAGTCGCTGGATCTGGAACAGTTTGTACATATATAATTAAACCAGTACTTGCGTACATTTACGCAAATAAAACTTACATCGTCAGCTGACTGTTGCTTGTATGGCTAATTAAGTGATTAATTCCCAGAGGTTCAGGGCTCGATTACATATTAACGCCGATAATCTGGAAATGACAGGTCGATATTATTAACAATCGCCTTACGTACTGGCATTTATTATTATTATTATTACATTATGTTATTATTTTCTATTACATGATATGCTATCTCATGGTGTTTATTATTGACATTAACCTTATTTAGGGAGCTACAGTATGCTTATTATTTTATTTGGCCGTTTAACATCGCATGACCATTGCAATTAGTAATTAAAATGACATGCTGGCAATTAAANCACAAATTCGAACAAAAAATAATTCCACTGAATGGAACACAAATTTGAACCAAAAAAAATCCATTGAATGGAATACAAATTCGAACAAAAAATAATTCCATTGAATGGAACACAAATTCGAACAAAAAATAATTCCATTGAATGGAATACAAATTCGAACAAAAAATAATCAATTGAATGGAACACAAATTCGAACTAAAAAAATAATGTCTTCCAAACGTACTGTGCAATGCCACATGTTAATTACAGTCGGAATTAAAGCAAAAAAAGACATGGCACAAGCCAGTGTGTGTCGTACATTGTTTTTCTAGTAATTAGTTAACGAGTAATTAGCAAATAGAACAAACCTGTCAACAACAACAACAAAAAAATAGAACATTCCGGCTCCAATCAGTGTTGCCAATCCAACCAGGCGGAAAACATTGTGATTTTTGCGAACATGAACTGCAAAATTTCCTGATTATTATTTTAACTGTTCAAATGAATTAAATGTGCAATTAATTCGCAACATTATTCGGGCTATAATTGCAACAATTGTTTTTAATTAGTGTTTACACTGTATGGCAATGTGGTGCTCTCTTAAGCTCTGATTGGTCCGCCATCTGTTTGTTCTTGAGGAACCAATCGTGGCATCCGCGCGCTTGTGACAGCGTGCGCAGTGTGATGTTCGCTAATATTTTTGGCAAAGAAAAATGTCTGGTATTTTGACCCGCCTGGACTCCGGACGTAAACTGGGTACTTTTTTTAAAAAATATATAAACTCTGTCTTAAAATAATGCAGTGGAAATTACATATATAATTGTTCATTACCGCCAAACGGGGTGAGATTGTGCCAGATGGGGTGAGATTGTGCCAGCGTATTTTTGGGACAACTACAGTGCGCCCTAGTGGCAGCAGGTGTGAACTAGCGAATTTTAAAGCATGTTTTACTACATTTTAGGGATGGTCTAGGTTGGCACAATCTCACCCCACCTTGGCACATTCTCACCCCGTTTGACGGTACTGTGTGGTGCTTAGTTGTTACAATGTACAGAACATGTAGAGTTGCAAATATATGTTGATTACATTACAAGTCATGAACTGCACTGCAAATCAGCGGGATTGTCGTACCCTGGGCGCCGCAATGACACTTTCACGCTAATTATTGCACTTAAATATTTGCTAATTACAGCAACCGTTTTGATCCTTCAACCGCGTCGGCAGCTGGTTAGGACTGCGATGGAAGGCGGCAGCTGCGATGCTGCAAATAAACCTGTGGAGACTTCCATCAGGGATAAACTGACGGGAAGGTTCAGTCCACAGCACGTGCAGATCATAAACGAGTCGTACATGCACAACGTGCCCAAGGGGAGCGAGACGCACTTCAAGGTCGTCGTCGTCTCGGATGCGTTTCACAACATACCGTTGCTTCAGAGGCATCGCTTGGTTAACGAGACCTTGCAGGAAGAGCTTTCCAGCGGAGTACATGCCCTGTCAATTGTTGTGAGTATGTCTGGTTTATCGGTACGTCTTTGATAAACGTTGCGGTTTTTAAAAATTGAAATTAAATTGAAAATCTGATGTCGCTTCTAATACGCAATTTTGTCCCCCTCAGGCGAAGACCCCAACCCAGTGGCAAGACAGCGAGGATGTGGATCCGAGTCCAAAATGCCGAGGAGGATTTGGGAAGTGAACTTTTTTTGGCAGCACTTGAGCAAGCCCACACTTGTTCGAAATGTACCTCAACCGCTTGTACCATATGTCATTACAACTTAACGTTTCTAAAAAATTTTGCGTGCGATTAACAAGAGACGTATTCATACCAGTAACGTACCATCCAAATTATATGCTTTTTGTGTACTGTACACACATCAGTTTGTTTACGCAGTACAAAGTGTCGCGAAATAATGATTTGATTACGTGCGCACTTCTTTTTTTATTGAAGCTGTGCAATATATTAGCAAGTGCGCCAATCTTGGTGGTCAATTGGCCTGCATATCTCAGGACATGTGGCGTTCAATTGATTCTTGAAGGTCAGCGGTGCTCCTACGAAGTTGTGCTGTCTTGTTGTCTCTTCGTGTCGGCCAAGGACGGACATCCGCAGTGTAGTTCTGCTGGCACAGGTAGCTGTCGTGCCTCACGCTGTCTCCTGTGTACGTAATGATCATAATTAAGCGGTTAGACTCGTTGACTCATCACCAACGTGCATGTCGTACTGAGAGGGGCAGTAGTGAGCAGAATGAGCGCCATCTGATATCAGATGGCGCTCATTCTGCTCACTACTGCCCCTCTCAGTACGACATGCACGTTGGTGATGAGTCAACGAGATAGCGACATATCGTTCTACGTCCAAGTGGAGGGTGGGCTGGGCAGTGCTGCCAAATTTCGCTAAAGTCTTACCGTGAACTAGCGGCCAGACAATGTCACGCAGCATGAACTGGTCGTTACCATACATGACAGTCTTGTTGACTACGTAACGCATCATGTCTTCTAGCGCTTGACGTAGCAGCATGGGTTTATTCCGCAAGTAAGCGCCCCACATTCCAGCTGGGAAATGAAATATTCGCAATCTCAGTCTTTCCGTCTGTTTGTCCAGGCTGCGCACGACCGTATGTTACCAAAAATTGGGAGCCCATTTGTGACTGGGATGGTCCCTCATGATGTGCCAGGTCTTCCCTGATCCGATCCAATCGGACACTGCAGCCACTTCCCTGGAGGAGAACCGGCCGTCCAGGTCTCGACTCACAAAGTAGTCCACCTGGGGGTCGCCCAGGGGCAGGAACCTCCAGGCTGGGGCGATCCAATCTGCCGTTAAATGCTGTGAGAACATCATTCAAGCCGACTGCTGTACTTACTGGATAGATTGCCGTACAGTGGTATGTCCGACACGGAGCACAGGTCTAGGAAAGGAAACCTGCACTCCAGGGCGCACAATGTCTTGTGGACAACGTCGTTTGTCGCCACGTTATGGTACACCCGCATTGTCCATCCATTGTAATAAGTGGGCATCAGAACCGCGTTGCCTTCAATGCCCTGGAAACAACAGAAATTTTAATACCGTTTTCCAAAGGGTCAATCAGAAAACCGTTTGTCGCTGATACATGTTCACGGACGGACGGACAGACGGTTCTATAGATTTTCTTATATGAGCGAAAATCAGCCATCGACTCACCAGAAAATATTTTCTCTTGTGGCTATGAGTCCCGTAAAATCCGAACGAAACCACAAGCTGTCCAGGTCCTCTCCCACTGGCGTACCGGCTACATGTCGATTGGTTGTCCTGTACGTTGGACACCTGGAGTCAGAAGCATCCGCAGGGATGAGTGGACACGTATCTGTCCGATATGACCGTCATCGATTCAGGACGGCTGGGATCTACATACCAGTTATGTTGTGAGCATATTGTAAAAGATGTGGGTACCTGACCTACTCCAAGGTCGGAGGTCAATCGGGTAGGTCGCATGCCTAACGAAGATGACCAGCAACGTGACACACACGCATACAATAAGGATCCGAAAGTTGCAACGAGGCCTCATACTACAGACGTAATCATATGTAAATGATTTGCAACAATGTGTGCGAAAATTGTACTTACCCTCCGTCGTAAGAATCGACATCAGAATGACATGCCGCCGCGATTTTCGCACAGCCAACTGCATGCAAATTTGGCACATTTGCATATAGATGATGCAAGTGTGTTTCTATTGTGAAGGAAATGTGTGCCAGATCATATTAATAGACTCCTGTTGGTCGATAGGGTATTAGAAATTCAGCAAATATTTTTTTGGCAAGTATTTTAATCACTTATGATAGTTATGAACAATGCAGTTCCCTTTCCGAATCCACCAGTCGTGCATGTCTTCGTAAACGCTGCTCTGTACATTTGTGTGGAGCATGTCGCACAGACGACAGAACCGGTCGGTACCGACTGGCGCGCCAACTTTGTAATGCTTTTTCCACCAGAAGTACTGGTTGTACATGCTATCATTTTTGCCCAGTCGAATCAGGTACTCGGCCAGGTGTTTGACCGTCGGAAATGACCTGGCGTCGATGTATGACCGAGGAGGTGCCACTTTGGAGTAGTCAGCACCGCCGTACACCACCGGTATCACCTGGAAAGACACACACCTGTGTACTCTTGAAAATGAATGGACAACTGGGGAAAAAGATAAGTGAATGTCATTCCGCAAAGATTAATTGCATGGAATATATTACTCGAAAGAAGTGTGCAAATGAACGGGATACTTTTCAGTGAGCGAAACTGATTTCACTCTATTCGAGTGCGGGTTTTCGCTCTAATGTGAGTGTAAATTCGAAGCTTACGTTGAGATTCATGGTGTGGAAGAACTTCTCGGTGACGTATTCATCGCACAGGGAGTTCTCAAAGGCTAGGTAGAACTTGTAGCGTTTGTCCAGCATTTCCCTGCAGTGTTTCTCATTCGTTCGTGGACACGACATGTTCCCGCACCTTCCGTACGCATGCACCTCGATGTACCTAGACAGCTCATCCACCAACAGTTCTCGTTTGCTGTGGGTGCGGCAGTGTGACACGAATATGGCGGCCATCCTGTCCTTTCCGGAAGCAATGTTTGGACCATCGTACAGGGTTTCTGGAAGCCAACGTGTCACGCTCCAGGTAGAAGGATCGCTACTGGACGACCTTGGGTAAATTCTGTTGTAAGGTTGGTGGATATCCGAGTCAGACCTGGAGAAAAATCAGGTCAGTGTCGTCCTTATATATGGTCCCAAACACACTTATTGCCTGTAAGTGACTGTCCAATTGAAGAAGTTGTTGTACAGTTTCAGATCCGACCAGGTCATACTGGGAGATTCCAGCAAGTAGAAGACATACCGCTGACTCCATGATCGTCTGCTTGGCATGTCCGTACCATTCAACTGGACACCGTGAAAGACAATCGCGTCCCATTCCTCCAGGGGAAGGAGGCTCCTGCGATTATTGCAACACCAATAAGTAACAGGGCCTGCAACTATAAACGTTTCTTACCTGTCAGCCGATGTGAAGCAGTTGGCCTGAGCGCAGCTGTGCGTCAGGAAAGGTTCGTGGCCCTCACCAAAGTTGAAGAAAGGCTGGCTGAAGAACTTGTTCCATAAGAGTATACTCTTATTCCTCATCTTGTTAACCGCCGTACTTCTTGATCTAATTGGATAGTTCAATCGATCCATAATTACAATGAACACAAGCGCAATAATGAGAGAAGCCACTAGAAGCACGGAGAGTAGCAAACGCTGCGGTTTCATCTCTACTTGATTTATTAGGCGCACTGCACACTTGCGGAGCATATATCATGTAATAAAGGTGCAGGAAGTAGAGGGGACGGCAAGGCAACACCTGTTCATATTGACAGTACTTCTTAGTATGCGAATATAAAGTTTTTTATTGCAAAAAAAAATTTGATGATTATGCCCATTTAGTGTGTCAAAACATTTTTGTGTGTATGACAGCAGACAACTTGTGTATTCGTTGCAAAAGTGGGCCAAATGGCTACAACAAAAAAATATCTGTCATTTTCATCTGCCGTCATGTTGTTACCAAAATAATTCATTTCCTATAGTATCTACTAGAAACTTAATCATTTTGACCTTTGTACGAGATGCTCAGTGGACATGTAACGTGATAACATATCGTACTACAGTAACCCTCTGTGATTCCCAGGTTAATTTCTACAGAATTATGAAATCCAGTATTAACCAAGTTACTTCAGGTGCCCATCTCCAGAAAAATATTTTTACATGATGTGTAGTAGGCGTGTAGTAGCCTACAGCGTGTTGCACATATGCAACGGTGGGAGTCAGAAATAATTGTAAAACTAGTATTTTCAAAATGCTAATTACGCAACATTTTAATTGTGAAAAATCCCTAAAATAACTTATGTGCCTGATTCTTCACTAGTTAATCACTTATGAACAATGCAGTTCCCTTTCCGAATCCACCAGTCGTGCATGTCTTCGTAAACTCTGCTCTGTACATTTGTGTGGAGCATGTCGCACAGGCGACAGAACGTGTCGGCATGGACTGGCGTGCCCACTTTGTAGTACTTCTTCCACCAGAAGTACTGGTTGTACATGCTATCATTTTTGTCCAGTCGAATCAGGTACTCGGCCAGGTGTTTGACCGTCGGAAATGACCTGGCGTCGATGTATGACCGAGGAGGTGCCACTTTGGAGTAGTCAGCACCGCCGTACACCACCGGTATCACCTGGAATAAAACACACCTGTGAGTCTTGAAAATGAACGAATGTTATTCCGCAAAGATTAATTGCATGGAAAATTACTTGAAAAGTGTGCAAATGAACGGGATACTTTTCAGTGAGCGAAACTGATTTCACTCTATTCGAGTCCGGGTTTCCGCTCTAATGTGAGTGACAGTCCGAAGCTTACGTTGAGATTCATGGTGTGGAAGAACTTCTCGGTGACGTATTCATCGCACAGGGAGTTCTCAAAGGCCAGGTAGAACTTGTAGCGTTTGTCCAGCATTTCCCTGCAGTGTCCCTCGTTCGTTCGTGGACACGACATGTTCCCGCACCTTCCGTACGCATGCACCTCGATGTACCTAGACAGCTCGGCCACCAACAGTTCTCGTTTGCTGTGGGTGCTGCAGTGTGACACGAATATGGCGACCATCCTGTCCTTTCCAGAAGCCATGTTTGGACCATCGTACGGGGTTTCTGGAAGCCAACGTGTCACACTCTGGACGCTACTGGACGACTTTGGGTAAATTGTGTTCATAGGATCGTGGATATCCGAGTCAGACCTGGAAAAAAATCAGGTCAGTGTCGTCCTTATATTGTCCCAACCCAAGTAGCACGAATCACCCTGGGATATCCCATGGATATCCAAATATCCAGTGGCGATTCAGTGGATATCTGGATATCCATGGGATATTCCAGGGCGATTCGTGCTACTTGGGAAATAAACACACTTGCCTGTAAGTGACTGTCCAGTTGAAGAAGTTGTTGTACAGTTTCAGATCCGTCCAGGTCATACTGGGAGATTCCATCAAGTAGAAGACATACCGCTGACTCCATGATCGTCTGCTCGGCATGTCCTTACCATTCAACTGGACACCATGAAAGACAATCGCATCCCATTCCTCCAGAGGAAGGAGGCTCCTGCGATTATTTCAAATCTCTGATCAAATCGCTCATTATGTAAAGGAAATCCTATTTGACGACCATCGTCAAGCTGGGGTATTCCCGTTACACATTATGTAAACGGGGCCCATCACATTCAATACAGGGCCTGCAAATATACTTTTCTTACCTGTCAGCCGATGTGAAGCAGTTGGTCTGAGAGCAGTTGTGGGTCATGAAAGGTTTGTGACCCTCGCCAAAGTAGAAGAAAGGCTCGTCCCAGTACTTGTTCCAGAAGAGTATACTCTTATACTTGGCACGTATTGGAGGAGAAGTGTTTAAATAAGAGGACCCATGTCTAATTGAATAGTTCAATGGATCCGTAATTGCGATCAACATAAGCGTAATGAGAGAAGCCGCTAGAAGCATGGAGGGTAGCAAACACTGCGGTTTCATCTCTACTTATTTTTTTAAATGGCCTGTTGCAGTCCTGGCAAGAGACGAACTATATATTGTTGTCAGGTGAATTGTATATTGGAAACAGTTGCTATGGAGCCAACGACTGGCGGAATTCTTTTATTTTTCTCTGCGTATGAGAGTGTGTGATCTTTTCATTTAAACATTACTCCTTAGGAAACATGCATGTTTCCTAAGGAGTAATGGCAGAAATCATGGCATTTCAAGACAAAAATGGCAATACGTATACATCATTCTCGTTGACAATAAAGTTGGTTGTATGATATGCTGAAAGTAGACAGTAAAACAAAAAGGAAGATTTTTTGAAGTGTTTCAGCTAGAGAATATCAAGCTGAGACCATGGAGACTTTTTTTGCATTCATCATGGGTCATTTCTCGCAGGAATAAGGGAAAAGTTGTCGCCTTATTTTCCTCGTGTGCTTGGTGCGTGCGTTATTGTCCCCTAACAATATATGTACTGGGTTCAGTGGGGCTTAACGCCGGCCTATTTCCGCCTCTAGAAGGCTCAACACCGACGCCAGGGGGTGGTCCTCCTCCTGGAAATTTGGCCACTCTGGGGATCTTTAACGTGCACTCGCCCATGGGCGAGTGCACGTTAAAGATCCCAAGAGTGGCCAAATTTCCCAAATGTCACACCCAGCAATGTACTGTACTGTACATATGAAAACTGAAGAAAAGGTCAAGAAACCCGCGACAACAAACGCATAAATCCGATGTACACTGTTCTCCCGATTATCCGTCTTTCGGCTTATCCGTGCGGGGCCATAAAATCTAATATTTTTTTATTTAAAATTTTTTTTTTGGAACGCCTGTACGTCCACTCCTAATATCAGAAACGAACAATTTATGCCCTAACTGTACCTTAATCATCACATATAATCGATCACGTGCATGCAGCGCCACCGGTACTGCATGTCATTAAACGCGATTTTCCACTAGCTGCGATTAGCGCCTTGTCCGTAACGGCAAGGCTTATTTTAACCAGGTTCCGCATCCATTATTATTATTATCGTTTATTATTATTATTATTATTATTATTATTATTGTTAATGTTGTTGTTGTTAGGCCTGTTGTTGCTGTTGTTAGGCCTGTTGTCGTCGTCGTCGTCGTTGTAGTTCTTTGACTGTATAGTTTACTTAATTACTTCCATGATAATTTATATGTATTGGTTATTAGGTTGACCCGGGTACCTGCATCATATAGCCTATGTATGTCCACGTATAATATATCATCTGGTATGCTGTACTGTATACGATATAGGTACAGTATAATTATGTCCATATACGGTATTAATGCGCAGATAAGAAGTGATTTTCCAATATCTGCTATGACCGTGACAATTTGGCGCAATCCGAGACAAATTGGTATCCCGAATGACCCCTAAAAGAATCCGGGACAATGGGTGGATATTCCGGACAGTCCCGGACAATCCGGGACGTCTGGTAACCATCACTTGTGCTAACAACAACAACATTAATAATAATAATAAACAATAATAATAATAATAATAATAATAATAATAATAATAAACGATAATAATAATAATAATAATAATAATAATAATAATAATAATAATAATAATAATAATAATAATAAACGATAATAATAATGGATACCTCGCGATATGGCTCCTTGAGTCTTTTAGGGGATGATATTTCCAATAACGGTCTTTAATCATTGCCCGAAAAAAAACTACATGAGACTCGCGGATATCAAAAAACCGCGCAAATCAGTCTGTCCAAACCGAGTCTGTTGTAGCTAAATACACAGGCCATAGAGTACGTGAGTATGGCGGGACCAGTCTGCTATAACCAAGGATCGGTTGTAGCCGAGGATGTTATATCCGGATTCAACGTATACATTTTTTGCATGCAAATATTAAATGAAAACGTAAGCATGTGCATAGCGGTGAGCGGCAGTTTCCCCCCGCGGCTGG
>KZ538925.1:12857-34569 GCA_000934665.2 Catajapyx aquilonaris | reverse complement strand
GGGGGGGGGGGGAAATGCAGCATCACGAGTTGTCCATTCCCTAATCCGATTTTTGGCAACGATAATTCAGAAACTGGTATTTTTCCAGCCAGCGAATAGCAAATGTTACTAAGAGAAGGGCATTCCAACTAATCGCGCTAAATACTGTATACGCCGTAAAAAAATCTGGGGAAAAAATAGCATTTTAAACACAAAATTATGCTACAGCTATAGTCAGTTTTTTGGATTGAATTTTTATCGCAATAGCGCATATCTAAATGGCGCATAACGATATAGCGTATATCGAAAGAAGGGTGTATTAAAATGACGCACATCGAACTAACTCAAATCGACATAACGTAGACCTATATTTAAATAACGTATATCAAAATAGCGCATATCAGAATATCGAAGTGACGTACCGAATATCAAAATAACGTCTCGAAATGACGCATATCGAACTAACGTATTCCTAATTTAGGAATACGATATGCGCAATTATTTCGATAAGCTTATGCACACTTTAATTGCGCATATCGAAATTGCACATATCGACATAACACATGAAAATAATCCATATCGAAAGAACGTATATTGAAGGTAGCCGTACAATTATCGAAATAGCATCTATCGAAAAAGGGTGTATTAAAATGACGCACATCGAACTGACTCAAATCGACACAACGTATCTAAATAGTTTACATATCAAAATAGCGCATATCGACATCTCGTACTGTATATCGAAATAAGGTGTGTCGAAATAACGGTCTCAAAATAACGGATATCGAGCGAACATACAGGGTGGACCAACTTCAAGTGTCGTTTTATAACGGCGATTAATAGCAGTGATTTTGCGATGACGTAGCAGCGACGTGTAAAATGTCCCACTTCGGCGCCATCGAAGTGGGCCATTTTACACGTCGCTGCTACGTCAATCGTAAAGCGCTTCTATTAATAGCCGATATAAAACGACACTAGAAGTTGGTCCACCCTGTATAACTAAATAGCGCATATCGACTTATCGTACAGTATATCGAAATAACACCTATCATCATATATGAAAATAACGTATACTGTATAGAAACAACGTATATCGAAATAACGCATATCGAACTAGCGTATATCGAAATAACGCATATCGAACTAGTGTATATCGAACTACGTCTAGAAATAACGCATATCGAACAAGCGTATATCGAACTACGTCTAGAAATAACGCATATCGAACAAGCGTATATCGAACTACGTCTGGAAATAACGCATATCGAACAAGCGTATATCGAACTACGTCTGGAAATAACGCATATCGAACTAGCGTATATCGAACTACGTCTAGAAATAACGCATATCGAACTAGCGTACATGTAAATAGCGCGCATATTGAAGCATATCGACACATCACAGTACATCGAAACAACGTAACTAGAAATAACGTATATCGGCCTATAAACGCATATGAAAATAACGTATATCGAGAGAACGTGACCCATATCGACATAACGCATAGCGAAATAGCGCATAACGAATAACGTACATCGAAATGATGGATGACCATCCAAACTCGTCTAAATCTGCGAGAATTGACTGGCGAGTCCATCGATTGGCGATAAATTTTGGTCGTAGGCTGCGTCTAGATGTGTATAAATCCCCCCTGTCTGGTTGGCTGGCACCTTTTGAGAGCGAGAAACTGTGAGATGGAGAGAAGGAGAGAGAGAGAGAGAGAGAGAGAGAGAGAGAGAGAGAGAGAGAGAGAGAGAGAGAGAGAGAGAGAGAGAGAGAGAGACCGCGGAATAACATAATGCCCCTGTAATTATTCAAGCGGCGACAAAGGCTGATATATTCGGAGCCATTTGGAAGAGAGAGGGGGGGGGAGGCTAGATAGAATAATAATTTCCCGTCCGGATTTCTGCCTCAGAGAAGCAGCGGCGGCGATAAGGAGAGAGAGACTTTCTCGCCGGAATCCTCGCTTCAAACGGCGAGCGGAAACGAGCTGAAGAGAGTGAGGAACGCGCCAATTACCAAAAAGAGGAACCCACCCTTCATTTTGCACTTAAGCTGGAATCACTTTTAGTCTCGACAACTCATTTGCCAAAAAACTGACTCCCTCCGGAGGTTGGAGTCAGGTCTGTCCCTTTGGAGATTTCGATTCGCAAAAGTTTGGGTGCCAAAACTTAGCAGCGATTTTGTTAGACGATATTCACATTCAAAATGCTCTTTTATAAAATAGCAGCTCTGGTTTTGTCATACCCTGGTGGTAGTAGTTGGATGATTCGTTGTCAGATGCATGCCGTACATGCACTTTATAACCTTTGGCCATCTGCTCTGGAAGGCACACGACATGGTCGAAACATTAAATTGTTTACGTCCCATCCCGACAATTTGCGCTAATTTGATCGTGAATCATTTTTGCAATCATGTTTTTTTTTGCTCAGAAAAAAACCGCGAACTGAGCCAGTCGCTCAGTGGAATGCCTAACATCCAGAATATTTCATACCCGTTTGAAGCCCATCACAATAATTCACAATCCGTGACTCCACCGTAAACAAGCTGACTCATCACCTATAGCAGGGAGCATATACGACATAAGAGGCGCAAACATTCGATTTCCGCGTCTCTCTGTTTGGGAGCGTTGCCAAGGCTGGCGGCCATCTTGAAGCGTGGGGAACGCCAACGAGGTATAAATAGGGTACAGGCAAAAATAGGGACCCCATCTCGTGTTCTTGCCGTGTAGTTGCCATGGCCGCCAAAACCATCAAAGATGGCGGACCCTATTTTTGCCTGTACCCTATTTATACCTCGTTGGCGTTCCCCACACTTCAAGATGGCCGCCGGTAACGGCCCAAAACAGACAGACGCGAACATCAAAGGCGCCGACAGAAGTTTGCGCCTCTTACGTAGTATTATTGCTCCCTGCCTATAGGTAGTAGTTGACATAGTTTTCACTTCTGACTTCTAATTGTTGAACTGGGAAAGTAGTAAGCGGGGAAGGACGCATAGTATATAGCACCCTGGTGGACCGTGTCCACTCAGTGACTCATCACCAACGTGCAGGTAGTTCTATTTTCGCCCAGAGTGGCAGGAGTGTTACCTTCTTGATGGCGTAAAATGAACCAAAACTGGCACTGAAAGTTTGACAGAATCATTACCATAACATGCTCTACAATCTGAGCCACTTCGAAAAGCCAATTCCAATTTTGCAAACTTTCCATACGCAGGAAAACTTCATAAGACCTGGAATTACTGTGTTTGACGGATATCCTGGTAAGTAGTACACGCCAATAATTGAACTTCCGGATAAAAAAAAAATATGCGTCTCTTGGCAATACCCAACAAGTTTGAGCTCGACTTCACTTGCCTCCCCCCAAAAAATCAAGAGTTTAACTGTCGTTTGTGCCAAAATCACCTATGATTTTCCGGGCTGTGAAACTTTCCCCTCCTGTGAACTAATGAACACTCTAGTGGTCCGGAACAATCGCCGCCTCTTCTCTTTCGACCCCCGGATTTACATACAAAACGCCTTGTAATTCAGGCAAAGGAACGGCCCAATTAAAATCGACTGCAATCATTTACACCTCGCGTTAGATCCACTCCACAAAACCGCCATATTTAAACACCCCCCCCCCCACAGCAGCTATTGACATGTTTTGTACTCTAGGAGGACCCCAAAAAACCATACCAATTGNCGGATTTCTCTAAACCCCCCCCCCCCCCCTTTTCGACCCTTCATTTGCATATTTCGCCCCCTCGGGGGTAGAGACGTAAAAAGGTAGATTAGAACAGATTTCATGGGACGCAGAGTCCACAAGCATTACGTTGGAAAAAAAAGCAGTAATTATGGGACTTTTTGTTGGTTATTCAGGCGGTATAAGTAGGGCTTTGCTATAGCAAAAATGAGCGTCTGTGCCTCTGTTTGTCCAGAATGAGTCCGCTCAGCTCTAGATGAATATTTTTCTTACGAGAGCAACAGAGTGCGCACCACAGTTCGCGCAGCTTGCACTGTTAGCATTATGTGGACGGTGTTATGCAATAATGTGTCAACCCACAAAATTGTCAATCCCAGGAACATATACCTAAAGGATCGTACTTAATTGAGTTAAAATCAAGCTGGCGAAAACTGAATGCTTCTGCCCAATAAATGACCGAAAAGGACACTGAATTAATTTCACAGTTGTGACCTTCAAAGCCCCTTTTTACACGCTTTTTATTATTATTATTACACGCTTTATATTAGCTTCACTACGACGGATGTCTGTCCGCCCGCAGTGCAGCGAGTTCGACATTCCTCCACCATCTAGTGGTAGGTATTCACATTAGGGGTGAGTTCGAAACCTCAACGCCAGATAGCGGTAGTAGTCACGCGAGTTTGTGAGATCGCCACTTCCACACCATCATCGGTAGTCACGTGAGTGGATGAGTTCGCAACCTCCATACGCGAGACGACGGAGTGACAGACTCTCAGAATCGAATTCGCTACCTCATAAAGAGTGTCCTTAAAAAGGTGCTTGTATTCAAAACTGTTCTCGCGTGGGTTGACTCATTATTACATAATTCCGTCCATGTACTACAGTTTGGTGCTGGTAAATTAGCTCTGTATGTATTTCCAACGCTACACTTAGAGGTGGAACAAAATGACGTTTGTGACGTTGCAAAGGCTCTTTTTTGGCCCCTGAGGAGTAACTCTGGCAACATTGTTGTCAAAACAATAAAGCTGCGCGAGTGTGGGTGCGCACTAGATTGTGCTCGTACAATAGTATTGTACCACTACCCATCGCACGACCCTGAGAGTGGCATAGTGAATGTTAAGTAACTTAATTTTGATTTGCTTACTGGCAGGCAGATGAATTTATAATGAGAGCAACTTAGTGCGCAACAGAGTTCGCGCAAATTGTTTCCAACACTACGTTTGAAGGGGGTAATGATATGGTCAACTTTTGCGATGTTGCCAAGGCCTGGAACGAACCTACCTGAGGAATAACTGTGGCAACGAAGCTGTTGTTTCATGTTCTCCACAAATCTGTTCAGGACAGATCCAATCTCTGTCGCCATCAACACGACGATGACGTAAACAGCTAATGGCTCATTTTCTTGCTTTTTGAAGTGGGTTTCCATAAAAGGTCACTTGTGACCTTACTCCCCAGTGAATTTATCAGGATGCTGCGCCTTTCCTCACAAAAAAAAACAAAGTCTTTTAACGAGGTCCCAGGACTACCCTTAAGCATAACCCCTAAGCGGGCCTGCAATTACCCGGAGACCTTGACTCTCTTTATCCGGTTGTAAAGACACTGCCGGATAAAAAGAATAGAAAAAAGGGGAAAATGGCGACTCCGGATGAGTGGACACAGTCATGTGGAAGTGGAAATCGATGTGGGAGGAAAGAATAACTGCTAAAATATTCGCATGCTCACTGACCTCAACACTGACCCACATTGTTTCCTCTTGGGGTCTAAGAGTCTGGGGGAATCAAATATTTGAGGTTTCATATTTCAAATATATATATATATATATATATATACAGGGTGTTTACGACCTAACTTTACAAACTTCTAGGGGTGATAGAGGGGACCAAGACAAACATTTTTGACATAGGAACCCGTGTCCGGAAACGCCATCTAGAGGGGGTTCATAGACAAGGAACGGGTGCGCTCAGACCTGTCACGAGAGAGGTGCTAGGCGAGCAGACTGCTTTGTTGATAGATGGCGCTCGGATAGTAACCAACGATACGATGTGCCATAACGTGGCAACAACAGAGTCATCTAGCAACTAAAGTCCGCCTCCTAGGAGACGCGCGGATAGTCAACAGCGGTTCTGTTGTTGCCAGGTTATGGCGTATCGTGTTGTTGTTTACTTACGCCGACGCGATACGCCAAAACCTGGCAACAACTTCGCGCCATCTATCAACAAAACAGTCCGCTCGACTTGCACCTCTCGCGTGACGCGTCTGAGCGCACCCGTTCCTCGTCTATGAACCCCCTCTAGATGGCGTTTCCGGACACGGGTTCCTATGTGAAATATGTTTGTCTTGGTCCCCTCTATTAACCCTACAAGTTTGTAAAGTTAGGTCGTAAACACCCTGTATATATATATATATGGGCAGACATTTTAGGACACACCCAAGCGATATGATGTAAATTTTGACCATAATTTTGCATAGAAGATATAACAATGAAAAGAGTGTAGATATCAACAATGCAAAACACGCGTTTTTTTACACCATTTTCCTCCACATGGCTATACAGTGTCTTCATCATTACAAGGGGTGGGGCATCAATTGGCTTTAAAATTACCTTCGACAAACTTTTCCTCTTGTTTCAGGGGAAAATATTCTCCTGGGATCCGGAAAAAAACAACTGTGGCCTGTAAAGTTTTCGCTAAACGAATTGATGATCGAATTATCGATTTATTTGGCGCAACAAAATCCTCAACTTGCAACAATTGAGACATTTTGAGCCTCCAAACTTAATTAAACGCCTATGATCGCACAAGAGCTGAATTTGGTTTCAGTTAACAACCTAGTTAAGTAGTACCACATTTCTCACATAAATGACGCTACAACCCGAACAAACATGTATCGATGGTCACTCTTAGTTTTTTTTTAAAAAAAAAAATCTCTCCATTAACCACCCATTAAGCATGTTTTTTGCTCGATCCGCCTCCATAAGAGAGCGGGGCGCATAAGCGTTAATGAGTTGTAATTAGCGCCCCGCCGTACATTTGAGCGACAAATGGACTAAACATGCCTGTCCGTCTGGCAGGAGAAGCTACGTGACGCGAATATTGTCACGCTTTTTTCCATGTCCGCACCCAGTTTTAGGACCATCCCCCAAAAAATAAAATGAGGCGCTGTTCTGAATAATACAAGGCATCTCTCCAAGCCTTGATGCGAAATTACCCAAAATCGGTGGTAAACAACAGCTCTCTTGCGAAGATTGCTAAAAAGAGAAGGAACGTTCTTAAGAGGATTTCGAGAAGGGGGGGGGGGAGCATTTAATTAAAACTTGGAAAATGCCTAAGCCTGTCAAAGAGTGTAAACCCAGCCCAAAGGCAGAAAGCACCTGAATGATTCTTACAAGATTGATCCCATTACTCAAAAGGAGAGGCCTTCAACCGTAGCCGCATAAAACTTTCATTGCACACTTGTAAGTCTTGAAGGAACTTGATCCTTCAATATCCGCTATTTTCGTAGCGTCTTGCCTGTATTATGAACTGGGGAGGACAAAACTGCGTTTTTGAACCGGGTCTCGTGCCAATTTCCAACCCACCATCTACAGGGTGTTTCAACTTTTTTTGTCCGAACAGTTATCGGAAAATTGCACGTAGCTGCTACTTTGTAAGCAGTGACTTGGAACCGGTGATTTGTCGGAGGAATGGGGGAATGGGGGACATCCCATGGCATGTGTGACCCTCAATTTTCAGCGGGTATGCCACTTCAACCTATACGATTCGCAGGGAATATTCCCCGTTCCTCCGAAAAAATCACCGTTTGCAAGTCACTGCTTACGAAGTAGCAGCTACGTGCAATTTTCCGATAACTGTTCGGACAAAAAATTAAGTTGAAACACTCTGTATACTATCAAAATCCTTGTGATGTTTGACCTATAGGCTTCCGATTGGCTCCCGTTCTGCGACTGCGCAAAGGTACTACGCGAGCAGAGCGCCTCTGGTGGGTGGAAAGCGGTACTATTCGTTTGCTTGTTGTCGGGCGGGAGGCAAATAGGCCTTAAAAAGGGACGTTTTAAAAAGGTCTACATATTAAAACGCATCTGTCATGTCGTGCCACTATTATTTTTTTGGAAATAAGCAGCGTGCGCCAACATTTATGACTATAGTCTATCACTAAACCTTCATAAAATGTCCGAAATGGAGTAACTAGATGTAAGTACCATCCAGTCGGAAGTTCAAACAGATACGATTGTTTGCATTCGATTTGCTCCCCGGTCCCTCTATCACCTTTCCTCTTCCATCCCTTATATTGTAAGGCCTGCTGGTCCGGAAGAGAAAGAAAATGAAGAGTTGGAGAAGTTTGCAACTCTGATTGTTGCGCCTTCAAAAAAGTCAAGGATTTTTTTTGGGGGGGTCAATTCCGCGCAGATTCCCAAGATAGAAACTATCTTCATCCTGTACAAGCCTCGCGTGTGACATGCCATACCAGAGGAGTCGACACTAAAAAACAAAAAAAAAGTGCTTCACAATTTGACTTACATGTGCGACAACCATCGGGTCGTCACGACATGTGGATATTCTACAGGGTGATGTGATGTTCCAAGCCCACATTCAATGATGCCTTATTTTTTTGTTTGAAGGTAACCAAATTTTTTTAGGGGGAAGGTCTTTGAGATCACCCTATATGTCAATCGCAATATCGGGGAAATTGCGCAACCAGAAATCACGTGCTTCTCGGGCTGACGTCACAGAGTCAAACAAGCCTGTTCCGTTGGGAAAACTGCCTCTAACCGCCGATTGATAGATCGAGCTGCCAGCTTGCATAACAATTAGATTTCAAACGCGCCCTTGGATTTTTTACCCTCACCTGGGCACGTGAACAGGACCGAAAATAATAGTGGTCGCAACTGCGCGATTTTTCATTTTGGGGGGGAAAAAATGTGTAAATGTTGACAATTATTTCTTGGTAAATGCCCACCTTATTCTTAATGAATTTGATGAGATACGTTAATCCTAGATTAGGCTAACCAGGTTGCCCATTTGTATCAAGGAGTAAAGGACCATGAGGTTAAACTTGCACCAGACAAAGTTCCCCAGGTTAACCAATCGTAAATCTTAGATGAACGGTGGTAAACCTAGCAAGTCTGCAAGGTGAGGCCCGAATACCCGCAAATGAATCGCTGGTAAAAAATTTAAGGAAATCAGATGTTAATTATGGTTACTATATAATTTACAGGTGAATATCAAGTAATCGTCGATAAAACTCATAAAACTAGTGTAAATCATGAAGAAGATTTACTTGATAGCATTGTGATTCTGAGTAAATCCTGAGTAAATTATTAGCAAAACCAAGAAAGCGCGTTTAGAGGGCAAATCCCACGTAAATTGTGAGAAAATCCCAGATAAATTGCATTGCTGTCAAGTACGTATTGAATGTGGAATCAATTATTTGATTTAAAGTTTCACTAAATTGATGTAGGTGTTAAGAGCGTCGGATAATTCGGACGATCAGCAAAGTTTTCCCACATTTTCTCCTTGATATAGTTCTGACGGTCACTTTCTTTGCCTCATGAAGTCAATGAAGCAATGAAACTGGTTTCCATATCATTATTGCTTCATTAGTTGCTTCACATCCCTCTCCCCAATGCAAGAGTGCAACACAAACCTGAAGCTGGAGCAAGGGTGGATGATCCAATGTCCGGCGGCCTTCTGCCTGATCCTCTCCTTCATGAGGGCCTTCTTGCTGCCGAAGAGCTTCATGGCCAGCTTATTGTCGGTGGGTTGGAAAAGGGCCTGCAGTTGGTTCTTGAGGAAGCTGGGCTTGGGTTCAGATGCTGGGGCCCCACCTCCTCCTGAACCACCACCACCACCTCCACCTCCTGCACCTCCACCCCCACCCGCACTTCCCCCAAGATTAGGAGGCCCGGGCTCCTCCTTGGGTGTCCCATACAGACTGACATCGTCCCCTCCGAAGTGCACCTTGCTACCAGACGACGTACCGTCCTTGTAGTTCATCTCGTGCGAGATGTAGTCTGCGATCAGAGCGGCCTCATCCTCAACGGCCGTCACCAACGAGTCCGTGCACGTGTTGTTGTCGATCCGCTCGAAGCTGATCTTGATCCCCGCGCCTCCCAGCCGGTTCTGATCATCGTTGGATCCGGATCGAGCTACCCCTCCGCCACCAGCTCCACCTAGGAACCCTCTGGGCGACCGGATCTCTTCTTCTGACGGGGTGCAGCCCACGCGCCCGTTGGCCAATTTCAAGCTGGGCAGGCGCTGACTGCGCCGACCAGACAGGGACCACCTTCCCCCTCCTCCGCCTCCTGCTCCTGCTCCTCCAGCTCCTCCTCCACCCCCTGCCTGGCCGCCTCCCTGGCCGCCTCCTCCTGCTCCAGCCCCCTGCTGGGCCCCTCCGCCGCCTCCACCTCCGGCAGCAGCCCCACCGGCCGCCCCACCCGGGCCCCCGGCACCATTGCCAGCCCCGCCTTCCCCGTTCTCACCGCCCTCTGTCGTCCACTCCCTGGAAAGATAACAAACATCTCAAGGTCAAGGCCATACACCAGCACTCAGCCGCCAGGGGAGCCACTGGCGCATCACTTGGCCGGGGGACATACAACACTCATCAGGTGATCAGGACCCTAAAATCTCAACAGTTCTGTCTTTTAAACATTATTTTATAATATTTCGATGATAATAATAATATTCATCATCATCATCATCATCATCATCATCATCATCATCATCATAATTATACGTGTAAGTTACAGAATTCACAATCCGTGACTCCACCCCGTAAACAAGTTGACCAATCACCATAGCTTTCCCTTTCCCCGTTCAACAACATTAGAGGGCAGTGTAGTATAGCGCCCTGGTGGACTTTGTCCGCGCAGGGACTCATCACCAACGTGCACGTAGCACTACTTTCTCCCTAAGAGTGGCAGTAGTGTGCAGACTATATGCGCCAACTGGTAGTGGCCTATCGTACTACGTCCAAGTTACCGAAGCAGTAGTGGTGTAGTGGATATGGTGTCCGACTGCTAATCGGGAGGTCCTGGGTTCGAATCCCGGAGGCCGGCGATCCTAACCTTGGTTTTCCGTGGTTTCCCAAGGTCGCCCCAGGAATAATTTCCGGGATCGTACCGTAAAAATAGGCCACAGCCGCTTCCTTCCTTACCCTTCCCTGGAGGAGGTGCGGGAGTTCTGACTCGCATCTAGGGAGTCATCTTGGCGAACGGGCCCCCTGAGGGACTGCACACGACCCCCAACTTGATGACATTGCACATGCACCAGTGTCCCCCCCCCCCTCCTATCCCTACCCTGTCCCTGCACGATGCTGGTAATCCACTCCCCTAAGAGAGCCCATGGCTCTAGCACGGGGTATATCTCTACTACGTCCAAGTTGGGTGGCGCACTGCTGCCATTTTGGCTATGGGTTTGCCACTATTAATTATTTTATAATAACCTTCTATAATATTTTGAATTTAGTTACCAAAACGTGGCAACACTGCCCCATACAGTTGACATAGTACAAAATCTCTCACATAGATCCCGCACGCTCCTTCTCTGCACATTATGATGACTCACAGTGGACAGAGGCACGGAACCAAGCCAATTTTGTGTCATAGACAATGACCAAAAAATTATTTTAGGGGATAAGCATTTTTATGTGTGTTATGACTTGAGCCATCTTTGTGAAGAAAATGAATGTACTCTAATTTATTTATTATTGAAGGTAAGGAATCGGTCATTGTAAGTAACCACAATATTTTGATTATCCGAATTATATCTAGAACAACAGCAATTAATTTTATTAATTCAGTCAATATATTCAGTGCAGGCCACATATTTATTCCGCTTTGTAACTACCCCTATTTGTTATTTGGTGATTAATTAATCGATCAATAATACGAGTATGTTGAGTGCTCCAAAATATTATATTAATTGAACAAAACCCACTGTAACGGGGAACAATATAAGTTCAATAACTATATTAATTTGCAGTTAGCAGTAAAAGTACCAACCGGGTTGATGTCGACGTGAAGTGGCTTTACGTTGAAAATACTGTGCAAATGACCCTCAGTAAGCTTATGAAAATGTGTTCAACTTTCTACATGTATTTTGGTGCTGTTATCAGCGTTTGCTTAACCCTTTCCGAGTGTACATTACCGGTTCATGAGACCTGACTTGCAGAAAATCGACGGTAAGAGCAAGGCGCAAGTTTACACAGCTCTCACTAGGAAGGCGGACATTACAGTATTGCCAGGCGTTGATTAACATTGATAACAATCCAGCTCAGGAAACGCAAATAGATTCGCAGGTGTAACGAACTCAAAATTCGGGCCAAAAAATAAACGGCTACCCTAAGTCGCATGTTACTCCTAACGACGCAAGGTTGCTTATACATGAGATGACGAAGGGAAACATTAGCACTTTCGCCAAAATGTTCGCTTAATAAAATTTTCAAACGCCTCGCCAAAGGGGAAATCTGGCGAAAAGTACAAGCCCACCAAAAATATGCAAAAAAAACTATGCACTTTCTACGTGGGGCACTTTGCATAATTAATTTCAGGATCCGCTAACGGCAAATCGCTGCCTGGCGACTCATTCGCCGACTAATTCTCTAGGTAGATAGCCACATAAATCAATGAGACAATCTGACACCATTAGTTCCTCTTCACTGCCATATTTTTTTGCAAAAAAAAAGAACGAGGGAGGCGTTAATGAGAAGCATTTGAAATAAATTAGTTTCACGCATATTAATAACATTAATCGATAGCAGCTGTTTCAAAGTAGCAGATTAAAATGATGGTGCCATGACGTCAATTGAATCACACTTTTCTTGCACGTTTGCCAATCTAGGCCCTATATAAATAAAGCCGTTTGTGAGTCTGTCTGTCTGTCTGTCCGCCTGCCAACCGTCATTTTATTGCCTGCCATCTGTGATCCACCCCCAGGCCGGGAGAGGTTGGGGGTTGACTACAGATGGCAGGAAAATGACGTTGCCGTTATACAGGCTAGAGAGGTTGTAGGTGTTGGACTAGCAGGACCACAGATGGCATTGGTGGACGGACAGACAGAAAGACTGACAGTTGACGGGGCTACTGGCAGGTGTTTTCCCTTCATTCATTTCTTCCCGGTGCCGCAGATAGTATTGGATGAGACAATTCTCACCCTTTTTTTTTGATAGCCAGGCCACTTCATATAAAGCACATACAACACGCTTTCAATTCAAGGCGAGTCAAATTGAATGATCCAAATCTCGGAGACAAACAAAAAAGAGAAAAGGCGTGGAGTGTGCCAAAATTTTGTGTGAATGCCCCTTATCTACACGATGGATCTGACTTTTTCCTTCCCAGCAAATACTCGAGCTCCTGAATAATTTCTTCAGACCAATCGTGTATGCCATGTGTAATTTCGGCAAATATCGCACGCGTGCCAATTTAGTGCGTGCACGAACTCAATTGCTGGCTATACCAAAGAGGAGGGGCATGGAAATCACATATCATCGTAGTATAACAAATTGGATCTTCTTTACTTCACTATTAAAGAGTACTGTATTTAGCTACTTAGTCAGCGGTACGTAATCCATAAATGTTCCAAGTTTCAGCACTCTCAGTAGTCCGGAAGTGGGTTAGGTAACCCGGACAAACATACATACCAACAAACTTTTCAGTTTATACAATGGGAGATAACCTATACCCAATCCTCTGCTAATCTAATCAGGCTGTTTATTTATTTGTGGGTAGGATAGTGAAAAATACCTCCATTTTAGCCCCAATTTTTGTAATTAGGAGCGTGACGGGCACAATTAGTAATTGAATAACGCGGTTAATTTCTGCGGCCTTCCGAAGCCCTTAATTGATCATGTACCCAACTTTCATGCGGGGTCATCTCGCAAAACCGAAGCCAACAAACTACAAGGGTTTTGTCAGAGGGCACCCGGGGTACCCCCTCCTTGTAACCAAGCATGACCCAAACCCCAGGATTTCATTAATGTTCCGGCCAAAATTACACTGGGGATATCGATTGGCGTTTGGCCCAGTTTGTGTCCCCACCCACCCCACCCACCCACCCCTTCTCTTCCATACCACCCCATTTCTGCCGACTGCTTAAATAATGGATGGCATCCATGCCATTTGTGACTGGCGAGAGAGGGGCCTTCGTCGAAAGTCACGCCCATCAAAATCCCCTTCCTCCCCATCTAAACATCCACACCCACTTCCACAAGACGTAATCGGCCAAACACACTTCTCATTTGGTTGAACTCGTGTCGGACAATCGCTGTGTCCACATGGGAACACATTGCGTGTCGTACCCGCCAGCTCTTGTCTACTAATTGGTCGCATCCCCCAGAGGGCACTGTTGTTGGATGCTGTTACTTTCAGCCCCCGAGAAATAACCAGATGTGATTAGCAGTGCATAAGAACCGCTATTTTTAAAAGCGCAATAGCAGCAGGTATATGGCAGCTTCAGTGGGGCAGCCCTGACCTTGCACTTGGCCTTGCCAAATGTGGAATAATTTCTACGCTCTGTGTATAATTATTCCCGATCCAAATTTGGAAGGGAAAAAGTATGAATTCCATAATTACATTTTCATGGAAATTAATGCTGGCAATTTTGGCAAAGGACCAGTTTGAACGCTGGAAATGTTGCTAATGGTCACTTTCAACGATGTCAGATCAGTAACTCACTATCCATCAATAATTGCTACCTGCAGAAATTGGCAAAAAATATTAATCTCCCAAATTACCTAGTATACCGTAGTATATCATAATTATTATACTATTCATAAAATGAATAATATTTATGAATACCGGTATGTAAAATAATACTGAATGACAATATCGCATCAATATTAAAAATATAAAATTAAAATATATGAAATAATAAAATAAAATAAATGAAATGCGGGCATAAAATAAAAAATAAAAATATGAAATAAATGAAATACGGGCATAAAATAAAAAATAAAAAATGAAATAAATGAAATACGGGCATAAAATAAATGAAATACGGTAATAAAAATATGAAATAATAAAATTAAATAAATTAAATAAATAATTATTATACTGCAAATCCACTATTGAAATAAAACAATAAAAGAAACAATTGCATAAAATTAAATAAAAATATATTAAGAAATCATATTTAAAAAATGGAATAATAAATAGAATAAAATTATAAATAAATAAAATAATTATAATTATTAAAACGGAAATAAAATGAATTAATTTATTAGATAATAATTAAATAAAAACAAAAAATAAAATGATAAATGAAATGAAATTGAATTTGGAATAGTGTTGTTAAGTTATGAATAATATTATGAATACGGTATGCAAAAATGTTGCTGATTTTTAGTGCCGTCAACTCTACCATGGAGTGAAACAATGGCAATAGTTGTGGCGAGATTCAACGGTGGCGGCACCTGCAGACAGAAGCCCCCCCATTGCTTTTTGGGAAGGGGGGCAGAAAAGGGGGGGTTGGCATGCACCTTTTCTCGTATTGATCAGTATGAAAATAGCCTTGGAAGAGAGAGAGAGAGGGGGGGGGGGTATGGCGGGGGTGGGAAGCAAAGGCCCTTCCAGCCAGCCAGTCGCTGCTGACGAATGAGGCTTTTCTCAAACCCGGCTTTTTTTCTATCATACACACAAAAGCTGGGAGAGATGTTACCACCCGGCTCTCCCAAGCTTAATTAGACGACGGATTTTCTCCGGTCATAATCACCATCATGCTTCTGCAAATAAAACTGGTTTCACCCACCCTCCCCCCTGCCCACCCTCCCCTTATCTATTATTACAACCGCGCCCGCTCCCTAAAACCTGCTTCCTTTCGCATAATTATGCCAGGTCCTGATATAGGGTGATTTACACAGTGTTATATGATGTGCATGCATACATATTCGGAGCGGGTTGGAACTGGATCAGAATCAACACCAATTTGGAGCCAGATACAGAACCGGGCCTTCCAAATTAGGATGGAAGGTTGGACTTACAGGCAAGTACAGGGGTCACGAAACTGCTTGTCTCGCGGGACATGTACAGTGTGTTTCATAATGATATGGACAAATTATTGTAACAAATGAGCGACGAGGATACAGGGTACAACACTTCTTATCAAAACATTTCGACAAGTGATTTAAATTAAATTTTGTAAAGCGGCCCTAATTAGGCCGGTTTTATAATTAATACAATTAAATAACTGCTAACGTTAGCGTCGAGACTACATCTTCTGTAGGAGCATTTTTCTTCTGAAACAATTGGGGGCAGCACAATCTTCCCGAGAAGCTCGTTGGCGCTTTACAAATTCCCCAGCAATTAATTATCAGGAAATGAAGACGTCATGCGACTGAATTCATATTCTGGAGCACAATTGTAGCTAACGCGCTGATGCCAACCGCGGGCACAATTTTGGCACATTTCAGCAAAAGAAATGAAGAGTCGGAGCGTTAATTTTAAGGACAATAAATTTTATGGAATAAAGGACAAACAATGTGCTTTGTGTGCCAATAAGTGAGAGTCTTTTAAGAGTCAGTTTTTCACACTAACCTGCTGTAATTATCTTAGCGCTTGAGTTCTGACACAACCTGTAGAAATGCAGCACTTAGTTACAGTACTGTACCTCTGCATTTTTTAAAGTACCGGTAATAAAAGACAATGGTACAGTGCACATGAATGCTTCCTGTAACCTACTACAAGGCTATCCCACTTTTTTTTTTAAAGAGCCCGTCCTATTTCTAGGTCCTGTAGAATTTGACTTTATAGTCTGTCTCTTGATGTGGACACTCCAGGGAACGTTGCTGCCTCGATCAAACAGTATCATTTCGTAAGAACCATATTAGGACCCCCCCCCCCNCCCCCCCCCCCCCTCCCCATCCCCCTTCCCTCCCACCATGATAACATCTAACCTAGATCTGGTTTCGCCAACCGGAAGCTAAACATCGGGGACAATTTTGACAACGTGACGTTTCCCGGCAACCAGACGGAATCATTTTTTAAAAAGTCTGCTAAAAATGAGGAGTGTAAAACGTAAAACGAGGACAATAATACAAATTAACAATTTATAGATATCCTGTACCGTATATTAAAACGCCTGCGTCATGTCGTGCCACTGGAAAATTTCGGAGGGAAGCAGCATGCGCCATCTCCTGAGTTCCTTCCGAACTTCTTTCAAAAACAGCTGTTACAACCGGTATTTATGATCAGAGAGCCTCTATAGGAAGAGATTCTTCAACTTCTGTCATCACGGTCGACTCCCGATTGGCTGGAGCCAGCTACTCCAGCCAATCTGAGTCGACCGTGACGTCAGAGCCAGCCACTTTTTACATAACAACGCAAGATGGCAACCACAAACAGTCCAGAATTACTCCAGCCAATCAGAGACGATCGTGACGTCAGAAGTGGCGACTCTCTTACTGTCTGTGAGTTCCTTCCGAACTTCTTTGAAAAGAAAACAATGGGAATTTATGACTAATAAAATAATCATCAAAATTATATGATTTTTAAGAGACACTACTTGCAGAAACACCCGCACCCCGCTTCGCTCGTATTTTTCTATGCCTGCGGTTGGAGAAACACTCGCTTCGCTCGCATTATTCTAGTTTTCTTTTGCTTTTGCTACTTTTAGGTATAGGTAGTTTAAAGGAGCTGCTTAAACGGATATTATCATGGTCGTTAGAAACATTTTCAAACGTCTGTTAAATCCAGGTACAAATATAAAACCTTGTGTGACGAAGAAACATCACCTTGACTTGTAGAAGGCAAAATGAGTGTGGTTATGTATGTGGGCGGGTCATTTTAACAGGCTCGTTCCCTGGAATCTCTTCTCCACCCCTCCCCCCCCCCCCCCAAAAAAAAGAGTTGAAAGTGGAGATAGGGCAGTGGGGCAGTCGATAAGTATGACGTCATGTCCGTCACGCACCCTTTCCTCTGGATGGAACTTGGTGACGTAATCAAAGGGTGGTGAGAAAAATAGCCCCCCCCCCCCACTGCATTTGATTCTATGCTGATTTGACCTCTCCCACAGGAATGATTGGCAGGTTCACTCAAAAGATCACCGTGGGAACTAGGTCTCTCTAATAGCTATTTGATCACTATTGTAGAAAGCCAATGGGAGAGGAGGGAAGAATGTTATTTTTAACATTGTGCGATCTCATTTTATGGTACAGGGTGTTCCAACTGGGCACTGAAAGCTTTGATTTCGCAATTAAAAAATTAAATGCATGGTCTGTGCCTTTGTTTGTCCGCGGTGAGTCATCAGTAGTCTGCAGAGTCATCTATGTGAGATATGTGGTACTAGATGGACTGTCTGGGGGGCCATGTTGCCATGTTCGTTTAATAATTGCAATCCTGTAAGTTAAACTAATATTCGAGTCAAATTCTGGATTAAAAATTGCAGTCATCGACATAAATTTAAAATTTACATTGTTCACACTTCGTGCGATATTTCTCATAATTCATTTTCTGACCCTTCGGAGCCGAAGGTCAGCTGTTGAACCCATATTTCAGATCAGACTTATCAGCTAATAAGCTACTTATTGCGAACTATAATTATTAATAAGCAGAGTCCAGTTGGAATACCCCGTACAAAATGAAGATTATCGACGTGGTATTGTGGGCACGCCATCATGTAAGCCTGTTTATTTGCAGTCAACAAGCAATTACCTATCATTTCATATGTGGTTTAATCGTGTTATGCGGGGGGGATAACCGAGTGTGAACCTCGATATTGACTCCCAGGCTTATACAGGTTCTGCAAGTTGTAATAATTTAATTAAACAGCCAAAGTGCAATTTATGTAACAAAAAAAATGGATGTCGCGTGCTTTCTGCCTAATCCTGCTGAACTGTGAACAAACTTCAATCAATTAATTCTGATCCGTTGGTTCATCACATTTGTGACGTCACACGACTGCCGGAATTCCGGGTTTTCTGTCATGTAATTTTGCACATTTTTGGCACAATGGCTTAAAGTGTGCAAAATTTGCATTGCTGCTATTTTGTTTCTCCTGCAGGAAATAACAATAGTATAATAATAATAATAATCACCGAAAAATAAACGTGGCACCAACAAATCAATGTGCGAACAGCAGTCCCAATAATATTGCTCAATTTTTAATATCGCACATTTGATTAAATGATATTTAAATTTTAAATTTTAAAACACAGTGCACGTGACTATAATCGTGCCAAAAATCCGTTGAGCCGTGTACTAGTAAAACTTTGATTCAAAATGGGATCCGACGGTACACCACATCTGTGACGTCACACGCACTCCGGATTCCGGTTCATCCGGTCACGTAATTTTCCACTTTTTGGCTACATTACCATAAGCTGTACAAAATACGGAACAAATTGGATTCAGCTTCCCTATTCCTAGTTCGTATAACCAGCAGCCCTGGAGCTATAAGCTTCATTTAAATAATTCCTCCCTTTAAAATCTCAGCTGTTGTTATACACACACAAAAAAAAAAAGCTGGAAGAAAATTCGCTGTATCCAGACCTTAGCCAACAATACACAAGAAAGTGCGGTCTAATCATTAGCATGGGGTGAGGGGGGGGGGGGGTGAAATGCTATTAATTTAATATATCCCCTTTTGATGCTCCCTGAACCGTCACTTTCTTTGGCTTCAAAGGACGCCATTTGCTTCACCACATCTTACGACCTTGTATTTTTCTTGGCCATTTTTTTTTTTTTTTTTGCAGAGCAATGAGGATGTAACCAGTATGCGTGTAAGGTGGTGCCAAAAGGCAAAAGAAAAAAAGGGGGGGAGGTTCGCTCAAAAGAATTTTGTGAGCAAAACGAGTGGTGTGGAAAAGAGCCGAGGATGAAAATCAGATCAATCAAAACGACCTCACCTCTACCTCCAACAGTAAACTCAATTTCCGGCGAGTACAAAGAGAGATACCCCCTTTTTGCCACCTAAAGTCCTGCAAGCACCTGCTATATTTTTTTGCAATTTTTTTAAAATGAATTACTTAAGAAAAGGTAAATACGTATTAATAAAAATAACTAGAAAATAAGCAGTAGGCCTATCTATAATATTAAAATCGTAGTTGGCGTGTTTGTGCAATCCTTCTGATTGTTGCAGCGACGTTTTCTATTGGCTCGCGTTCTACGCATGCGCAGTGGGTACAGCGCCTCTGGTGGATGGAAGGGGGAACTATCCATTGGAACGCTGACTGCCGGAAAGTCAACTTCGTACCATCCACCCATCTCTGTATTGTTAGTTGGCAAAACTTTCATATTGTTGCCAGTCAGGGACTTCAGGACGTTTCCTGATAACCGGGCTATTCGAAAGCCAAAGCGATTAACAGTATATGGTCTCCACCACCGTAGGTCGCAGGCCTAGAAAAAGCAAGCGCGAGAGTTTTTCTAGTATAAGTTTTGTGCGAACTTTTATTTCGACATCCCATGTGAAAATAAGGAACGAAGGTTCGAAACTAATCGAACTTAGATATTGACTATTGGATCTAACTGAATTAATAACCTCAAAAATATACGCTTTAACGGAATAAGAAACAGATTTAAAAAAAACACCAATCGGAAATCAGTCGTGCACAAAGAAAAATCAATTGTTTTCCACGGTCTGAATTTCATAGCATGACAGGACGGGTGTGTCCGATTTCTATGCAAATCGTTATTTCTGCGGATCTATCACAAAAATGTCTCCGGCAGTCATGTAGGCTCAATGAAAAATGCATTTTGTGTGTGTTTGCAAAAATGTACTGCATAGATACTGCAGTCGCATATTGATTGCTCTGATGTTCTTAAAACATCAAAGCATCAAAATGGGGGTTTAAAAATATATTTAACTCAATAAATTTATTACATGATTGATATTACGGGTTATTTTATTTCCCGACGATTTTTTCAATATTTTTTAAAGTTCATTTCCTACCATTTTTCCACTGATCTAAAAATAGTTGTTTGCCTGATGTGGCAATGGCCCCGAATGTACATGAATTATTGAATGGGCTTCGGCTTCCTTGTTGTTACTTCGCAGAAATATTTTGCTGTACAAACATATCAAATTGCATTATTAAAGTAACAAATGACACCTAACCTTCAAACTAATTTTTGCACACTGCAATGACGCAATAGGCGGCCATGACGCTAAATTTTATGAGCAAAAAAAAAATCCAGGTTATGTATACATAGAGTTTTGATCATGCAAAGGGGCTTGGGAGGGGCTCGTTTTTTTTGAAAGGGATTTAATATCAGCTGACAGGCTCGCAGAAATATTAATAATGCATGCACGCACTGTAACTACTGAAATCACGCGTAAGGTCAAAGCATCATATTCATTATGACTAGCGCATAGCTTTATTCTGCAAGCCGGCTTTTGATTTTCGTTCTATGGGTACAAGGGATTTCGCAAATTTTTGCAAAAAGTAACTTTTGCAAAAATGGAGCCGGTTATACGACTATGTAGAGTACAATGGACTTGCGGGCTCCTCCATTGTTCATGAATAATGCAGCAAGATCGCAAAGGTGCTCGTTAATGTTGCTATAAAAGTCCGGGTTTATCTACTACCAATGCGATGGGATCAATAGGCGTAAAAAATATATATAAAATGTGGAAGTACATACAGCAGGTGATTTTTTTTATTGCGTTTAATGAATATGGGATCGCGGTAGTTGAATTCGCATCACCTTTTCGTATATTGAAATAGCATCTTACATATAGCTATAAAGCAGAAAGTTTGTTGGGATGTATGGCATTGCTACCTAACACACTTTCGGAGTACTGAGAGTAGTGAAACTTGGCACACTGACGTCTTACTTAGGGTAAATATACTGCAATTTTTTGGAGCATATAAATACCAAAAAATGTAGATTTTTAAATAACATTTGATGTGTCATTTGCAGAAATTGTGGCACATAATTTCTTTTTATTTATCAATCCCCTGCTATAGTATTGATATAAAGAGTGTGGCTAATGGCCAGGTGCATGTGCATATAGGTTACATACCCTTCGTCCGATTTGGGCGCGGGCGCGTACCGTACGCGTCCGAACCGTCCCATGAACGTCTCCCAACAAGCTCTTCCCTTTCACTACTGCTGGGCCCTC
>KZ538925.1:0-12825 GCA_000934665.2 Catajapyx aquilonaris | reverse complement strand
CCCCCCAGTCTCAACTCACCCCTACCTTAACCCGCCTGACCATATATATATACCTGAGGGGGTAAGGCTGTGTCACAGTGTGCCGCCACCACTTGACGCAAAGGCGCACAACCGCCACATCGATTTATCGAGCAGATATAACCCCCCCATGTCCTCCAGAAAAAAAAAATCCAGGGCCGCCCCCGCACTCTAGGCTAGAACACACCCTGTCTTATGACATCCGACATGTAATGTAACAATAAAAGAAATAGCAACGAATACAATAAAAATGGACTTTTGGCCAGATCGCAATCCGGACAATATGATTTTTGACTCACCCTGTACTCTACGTACAACCTCTGATTAGACAATTTTCAAGCTCCAGGTTTATGAGACACACGATGGCAATTTATTTCTCGCGGTGTCGGACAAGAATGCATGAAAAAATGAAATGCAATCAAACCGGCAAGAAAACTTTGGTTTAAACCGTCATAAAAGGGTGCAAAACTTCTTTTTTTTTTTTGAAAAGGCGGGAAAACTTTTTTTTTTAAACTTGGAAAATTGCGAAAATCCGAAACAGCAGGTTGGCTCCCTTTGATGGAATTGCATTAACTTTTTAGAAGGGTTTTTTTTTCGCAAGTGTGGGAAAAGAAGTGAAGATAAATTCCTATGAGAGAATATTCTGCCAAATCAGAATTTTGCAAAGTGATAACATCTCGTTTTTAAAACGCAAATAAATTTAATTAACAAAATTAATAAATGCACATAATAACATTCAAATATTGAAAATAACTTAAATATATTACATTTAAAACACTCAAACGAATAAATTTAACGACTAAGTTACGCAATGAAATAAAATAATAAATAACTGAAATCCTAATTAATTAATTAATTTAAAAATTTTAATGTAGGGTATAAAAATAAAAATAAAAGCAACAAAAAATAAAAATAAATAAAATAATAAATAACTTAAATTTAAATAAATAAATAAAATTAATTTCAAAATATTAATATATAAACATAATAATAATAGCAACAAAAAATAAAAAACAAATAAAAATCTATCTTCTATATAAATAAAGCAGTTTGTGAGTCTGTCTGTCTGTCTCTCTGTCTGTCCGCCTGCCAACCGTCATTTGCCTGCCATCTGTGCTCCACCCCTAGGTCGGGAGAGGATGGAGGTGGGGGGGGGGGGGGGGTTGACTACAGATGGCAGGCAAATGACGGTTGCCGTTATACAGGCGGGAGAGGTTCAAGGTGTTGGAAGTAGCAGGACCACAGATGGCATTGGTGGGCGGACACACAGAAAGACAGACAGTTGACGGGGGTACTGGCAGGTGTTTTCCCTTCAATCATTTCTTCCCGGGCAACGCCGGGTGCCGCAGCTAGTAAAAAATAAAAATTTCATTTAATTTCATTTTAAAATGTCAATATACAAAAATAAAAAGTAAAGCCACAAAATAAATAGACATTTAAATAACGAAATACATTAAAATTAATATTAAACAAATTACATAATTTAGGAATTTTTTTGTGGACTGTTTCTTTGACCGTCCTAAACTGTGTAGGCCCCGAAAAGGTCCCTTAAAATATCGTGTAAGATAAGCATCTTTTGTGAATCCAGCCCAGGCTTTTCCTCCCTTCACAGACCTTTACTCCTTATCGCAAATTCACTTCACACTCCTCATTTCCTCCGATTCAGAAGCTGGATCAGGAAGGTGGTGTGGCTTTGGACTGAAAAGGAGCCGCAGATGCTTCCCAGGTTGCCTAGACCTCACCAAGTCCGCGGTTGACCTTTGGTAAAAACGAAAACAACTAGCTTTCACTTAGGTCTCCGAAATTAACTCCGGGTTGATAAATGGGTAGACTACTTTTATAGTCTATATGTACTGGGTGTGGTGGGGGGGGGGGGGCAGGGGGAGGATCCAAAATATACCCGGTCAATCGATTGGATCTGCTGGGTAGGGGGTATAGCCTGACCCCCAAGGACAATACTCCGATTGTCAGGGAGGATTTCACCAATGGATTGGAAATTTCGTGGCCTGTCGTGTGTGCGTGCGACCTACTTTCCAGCAGGGGTTTAACTGTCATAAGTCGCCCAAAAAAAACAGGTTTTAAAACCAGGGGATCACAAAGCCTGGTCGGTTTGTGGCTATTTTGAACATGCTTGCCGCAAGAGTTATCTAGTTATGCAGCTTGCATGTGTACGCTTCATGGACATGCACCTATTTGACGAATTTATGTGAAAAATCGCACGGTAAAATGGCAACGAGTGCCTATGGGAAATTGCAAAGCCACAATAACGTTCGTTGGACTGCGGCGCACAAGACGGACAGCATTGTTGGCCTATATAGCAACCCACAATAAGCGCCGTGCTAGCTAAGGCTCGAGATTAAAATAACCGGGCAAATGCGACGTACCGTGCCTGGAAGGACCACAAGCCGGACAGTACTGGTGCGGTTACCCAGAATCCATACAGATGACACCAACACAAATGGCTCCACCCATCACCTCCACCTCTCCGCAAATTTGAATATTAATTGCAATAATAATTGTCAGGGAGACGGAGTGGCGCCGCGGTAACGCGCGCGCCCACGGAAGTTAAGGTCCCGGGTTCAATCCCCACCCGGGGTTCCCACCTTCTTTCGTGCAGAGTTGGGCCATCTCTGGCTTCGTTTCGGGTGGCAATATCCGATAGACTAAGCCACCCGGGGGAGTTCACATAATGACCAATTAACGACAGCGCACTTGCACTTTGCACATCCCCTCCTATACTTACCCTTGGAACAATTATTAACATATATATATTATATGGTTCCCAAAAAATAGTGGTATACCACTCCCCTAATAAGGGCCCAAGGTCCGATAATGGGGTACAGGCAAAAAAATAAATAATAATAATTGTCGACCTGATTTAATTCCATCTAATATTACAGTTTAATCCGGATATAACCGACTTCAAGGAACCACCTAGGTCTGTTATAGCCAAATCGTCACTTTTGCATCGTATATGTACACAAAGTTTTCTGCTTTCCATATGTCTATAATGAATATTGCTACATACTGATTAATAAAATCCACCGAACATTATGCCCCCCCCACCCCCCCCCCCAATGCGAAATTTTCTTCTGCCGTCTCCCTTTTGCCAATTTTATACCATAAAAGCGTATTTCCCTTCAAGGGGTCAAGAAATTATGTGTCATCTATGTAAATAAAGCCGTTTGTGAGTCTGTCTGTCTGTCTGTCCGCATGCCAACCGTCACTTGCCTGCCATCTGTGCTCCACCCCCAGGCCGGGAGAGGATGGAGGTGTTGGGGGTTGACTACAGATGGCAGGCAAATGACTGTTGCCGTTATACAGGCTGGAGAGGTTGAAGGTGGTGGAGTAGCAGGACCACAGATGGCATTGGTGTGCGGACAGACAGAAAGACTGACAGTTGCGGGGCTACTGGCAGGTCTTTTCCCTTCATTAATTTCTTCCCGGGCAACACCGGGTGCCGCAGCTAGTAGCCACTAGGCGAGGTGAATATGAGTATGTTATATCAGGAGTAAAAATACACTGGGCTGTATCGAAGTATGGACCGGTCTTTCCAGTCTGCTATATCCGAATTCAACTGTATCAGCTAATACTCAACATGGTGGAAGTGCACTAATAAACAAAGAACACTTCCATTTTGTTACCCAATTGCATTTTTTTTACGTTGGTCACTTTAATCATCAGCTGGCCCAATTAAGCTCGCTAAAAAGTATCATCAAAATTTGTCGCCTGGACCAATCACGTGTCAGAAAAATTTATGGCAGATCGGCAACGAGCAATCCGTGTTGTTCATCACCACTCTTTCGAGCCAGTAGTTGCCCCCGATATTTCAAGTGTCAATACAAACAATGGCCGATAAAAAATTATCGGGGGGCTTGGCTCCAGCTGGGGTGTCCAGGTGCAAATATTTACCCTCAGTCGCCCTTAAATCTTTTTAGCAAATCAAGTCCCCTCCCCCCCTCCCCGGCCTCCCTTCAGCAGATAGCCATCGACGCTGACAACCGTATTGACAACCGTGTCATACCATTCGGAGCATCTCAATCACCAGTTCAACTCCAACCCCACGGTTAATTACTCGCAATAATGGAGGCTGTTTCGGACAAGTACTTCTAGTTGCCATATACCGGGGAGGGTTTGAAGTGACGTGAAATGCGGCCGCAGGAGAGTTAGTATGAAGGAAATGGATGTCTGGTTGGAGTCAGGGGGGAATGGGAGGTGGGGAGAGGGGGGTTCAATTGAGTCATGAACTGTCGTCCCCCGAGTTACGAGCCATTAGAGTTGGCTTTGTGTCTGGACGCGGTAAATCCTGGAGTAATTAGCATTCTCTCTGTGAACATCAGACCGGACCCAGCGATGGAAATGTTGAATCAGATGGGCCAATATGGCACTTATTGCAAAATAGGCAGTCTTGACTTACGTCATCTTGTTTTACGTAGCCTCGAGTTACGCAAATCCGGAGTTACGTAGCCTAAAGTGACGGAGATCCGTACTGATGTAAAAATGAAATAATACTATGAAATCAGACAGGCCAATGTGGTACTTGTACTTATTGCAAAACAGGCACCCCCGACTTACGTAGACTCGAGTTACGTAGATCCGGTCTTACACAGCCTCGAGTTACATGGATCAACGCCCGGACACTACCAATATTATCTTATCTCACCGCCTGACTTGCATGAGGTGCTCACTTGAGAGCGCCATGAGACCGCCTTTCACTATTATGTGGCGACCCTACCGGACCGCGCTGAACTTTATAGGTACAAAAGGGAAGCTCTACATTGGAGGACCCAACAGGGTCGCCGGAGGCCATGTTGGGCCCGCATGTAGCGGCTTCCCTTCTACCTAAGTTCAGCGCGGTCCGGTAGGGTCGCCACATAATATAGCAGTGAAAGGGGGTCTCATGGCTCTCTCAAGTGAGCAACTCATGAAAAACGCCCCGGCAGGCGATAAGAGCTAGTGACCAGGCCTTAGTATTATAAGACCATGATCTGGACTTACGTAGCCTAAAGTTACGTAGATCGAGACTTATGTAAAAATGAAATGATTATTATATCGATCAACTATAGAACTAATATGGTGCTTATTACAAAACAGAGGCATCCCCCCGGGTTACGTCGACTTGAGTTAGGAGATCCGGTCTTATATAGCCTCGATTTACGTAGATACGGAGATATGTATAGATTCCGACTTATGTAAAAAATTACCGATACAGTACCGATATGATCAAAAAATTTACGAAACTGGTACAGTGTTGGACATTAATCAAGGCATACTGCCAGCGACATTTTCCATAACGGCAGAAGAAGGAATCGAAGATAAAGATACTGCAAGCCTGGCGAGCAACATTCCTTCTTTTGCCGCTTCGGAAAATGTCGCTGGCAGTATGCCTCGATTTATGTCCGACACTGTACGCGGCCTAATCGTGGTCCTTTTCGTACTGGGTTTTAGGGTCAGAAATTCCGGCCAACTTTGTTCATCGAACTTGGGTAGTGTACCAGCTCGTTTAAAGGTTATGGGTGTCCAGAATAGCATTGAACCCTTTTGGGCTTGGATTTCCACGTAACAGTCTGTGTTACGTGCGAGCACCTGAGAATGACGACCTCATTCCCACCAATCTGCAAGTCCGGTCGGAGAGAAATACCAGGCTCCACTCCCCCACCCCCCTTTCCAAAGAAAATTTATTACGAGTGGGCACCATTCACCACCCCTTCCCTCCCCAGGACCATATCCAGCAAGAAGTGATCTGTCAGCGGAACAATTTACCCTCCATTGTTCCCGGAAATAAAAGGCAGTCCACTCGTCCCTCCCAGGCCAAGAATGGGCCTCCCTAGGCACAAGATGCATGGGGTTCAATTGGCCCCAAATTGGGCTTGGAGGTGGGCGGCACTCGAACAAAAGGAACCTCCCCATCTTTACACGGCCACCAGCATCCCCCGCACCCACCCACCAACCAATTAGCTCCTTTTGGAGGACATTTGTCCTGTGCCTGGAAGACAGCTGGTTATACGTCACGGTCAGGCGTCACAGTCCGTTACGCGTGACGTACACTTTAAAGCGCCAGAATGTCAGAAACGCATAGCAGTTCTTTTCAACTGTAGCACTAACTCTTAACCGTAATTTACTCTTTCTGTAACAGTTACGTCCAACTAGCCGATACTTTCATCTATAGCAGCTACCTTCAACAATTATTTATCAGTGTTACTTCCAACTAGCAGTTACTTTTAACCATAGCAACCAACTTATAGTTACTTATCTGTAACAGTTACCTTCTCTGTAGCAGTTATTTACAACTGCAATTGCTACTTTTCTGTAGCAGATACATTTATCTTTAGATATCTATAGCAGCTATCTGAGTCATTTATCTGTAACAATTACTTGATTTGTAGCAGTTACTTCCAGCTGCAATTGTTACTTTTCTATAGCAGCTGCATGTATCTTTAGTAGTTATTTATAGCAGCTACCTTAGAGTTATTTATCTGTAACAATTACTCGATTTGCAGCAGTTACTACCAGCTGCAGTTACTGTTACTTTCATAGCAGCTACCTTTTCTTTAGCAGTTATTTATCTGTAGAAATTACTTGATTTGTAGCAGTTACTGTTACTTTTATAGTGCCTGCCTTTTCTTTAGCAGTTGTTTATATGGAACAGTTCCTTTATTTCAGCAGTTATTTCCAACTTCAATTGTTGTTTTTCTATTGCAGCTACATTTATCTTTGGTAGTTATTTCATGCGTAAGTTATTTCCAGTAGTTCCTTTTAAATGCTAGCAATTTCTTTTAACCGTTACTTTTAACCGTATAACTTTCAATTGCATAGCAAATAATTTCTACTATAGCAGTTACTTTCAACTGTAGTAGGTGATTTCAACTGCTACTATAGTAACGAGCAACATGCTTTCTGGTTGCTGGACGATGCTTACTGCCCGAAGTGAATCTATGAAAGGAAGCCCCCCGCTCTTTATTTTCCTTCCAAAAAGAACCTCCGCGAATCAACAGGGTGGTCCTATAGTTGCTTCCCTTCTCCCCCGGCAGGTGCCTCTCTTCCGCAGCCCAAAAGCGCCTCCGATCGGCCCACCCCTCCACTCAAACCCGACCCCACACAAAACCTAAGCCATAAATATTAAAGGTCAGAAAGAGAAGGGAGAGAGAGGAGAGAGGGAGAGAGAGAGAGAGAGAGAGAGCCGGGCGCAATCGACCAGTGATGCACGTGGCTCTCTTCCAATCAGACCTTCAAATAACCCAATCAGAGCTTTGACACGTGCTACGTCTGGGAACGATGCAATTCAGAGCTATTTGTGCTCAGTCAAATGCCTGTAATTCATGTTACGATCATTCTGACAGCAGCTACCAATCAAATTGATGTCGCGATCGCCGCTTTATGAGTAGCACAGCCAAATATCGCTACTACGTTATTTGCGGCCCAAACTCGAATCAGGTTAAGAGTAGCGCCGAACCTGTCTCGTTTAGTGAGCCATCCAGGGACACATTATATAGTTTGTTGGTGGCACTCGTAGGCAGGGGCAGGAGGGGGCAAACACTGGCGGTGATTTAATCCTAGGAGCAGCATATATGTACAGGCAGGTTGGTTAGATGCAAATTGGTCGCTTAGCGCCGCCAGTTGGGGTGCTTAGGCCTCTAAGAGCAAGGCCTGGAGAGAGAGAGAGAGAGAAAGGTTTGCTGGGGAGGGGGGTTGTCCACAGGACTAATCCACTTGCTGAATGGCGAGGGGAGGACGCAATGATTTAGTTACCAGCCACTCGGATTAATCCAATCAACATCCTCGCTTTTGACCTCCCCCCTCTCCAGAAAAGGTGGGGGGGGGGGGAAGCAGCTAATACTTCTGACAGCTACTAACAGTAATGGTACAAAAAGTGACATGTAGTTAATAATTTTGAAAGCTACTGACTTAATAACTAGCTACTATATGCAACTGTTGCAAAGGGGGAAATGTAGCTAATACTTTTGATAGACACTAACAACATCTGTTCAATAGAGGAAAATGTAGCTAATACTTTTGATAGACACTAACAGCATCTGTTCAATAGAGGGAAATGTAGCTAATGCTTCTGACAGCTACTAACAGTAATGGTACAAAAAGTGACATGTAGTTAATAATCTACTATATGCAACTGTTGCAAAGGGGGAAATGTAGCTAATACTTTTGATAGACACTAACAGCATCTGGTCAATAGAGGGAAAAGATTTAAATACTTTTAATAGCCACTAGAAGCAGTATGTTCAAGAGAGGAAATGTAGCTAATACTTTCAATAGCCACTAACGATAACTGTTCAAGTGGGAGAGATGTTGCTAATACTTTCGATAGCCACTAGCATCAGTTCAAGAGGGGAAATGTAGCTAATACTTTCAATAGCCACTAACTATAACTGTTCAAGTGGGAGAGATGCAGCTAATACTTTCGATAGCCACTAGCATCAGTTCGAGAGAGATGTACCTAATACTTTTGATAGCTACTAGCAGTAGCTTTAAATCTATGTATAACAGCTTCTGCATAATGATAACTGGTCAAAATGGGAAATGTAGCCAACACGTAATAATTTTCATAGCTACTAACAGTAACTTTTTCTAAGTGAATGTAGCTACAGTTGAATCCGGATACAACAGCCTCGGCTATAACAGACTAATTTCCACGGTCCAATGAACTGTTATATCCGGATTCAACTGTAATACTTTTCATACCAACTAACCGTAACTGCGTAAAAGAAGGAATGTAGCTAATATTTTGGTAGCCACTAACAGTAACTGTTCGGAAAGGAAAATGTAGCTGATACCTTTTGATAGCTACTAACAGTAGTTTAAATCTACCTGAATAATAACTACTGTATAATAACTGGTCAAAAGGGTGCATTGTGCAGCTAATGCTTTTGATAGCTCCCCTAACAGGAACTGTTCAAAAGGGTGGAATTTAGCCAACACTTTTGATATCTACTAACAGTAACTGTTCAAAAGGGTGGAATTTAGCCAATACTTTTGATATCTACTGACAGTATAGCTTTAAAACTACCTGCCTGTTAGTCAGTCCGTGTACAGCATAATAATGATCCACTCTGGAAGATTGCATTCTCCAGGTGCATATATGTTAACTAGGTCAAGGGAGTCAATTGTTGGGCAATACATCTCCATGTCTGTCTCCGGGCTGTGTCGATTTTCTCTCTTTTTTCTGTGGCTTTTTCTCTCTCCCAGGAAAGAGAAGAAGTAGTTTGAAAAATGAGCCAACTGACTTCTTTGCTGGAAAATTTCTGTTCCTTTCTTTGGTCCTCTCCGACGGTTTCAGGCTTGATTGGCCCCCTTTGATGGCCAGTCGGCCAAAGGGAATCCACAGATGATAAAAAATAAGGCGACCTGGACAGGATCACTGTACAGGGTGTTTCATGTCATTTGGATGCCATCATCAGTAATGTCTGGTTCCTTTCATTTCAACCGAAAGAGAAGGGTGGGGGCAGGGGGGTTGGTATTGGGGGTGGGCCATGAAGCAAGTGCACTCAGCAAGCTCCCCAAAAAATTTGAATTTCAAATGACGGTCGTTGGGAATTGGTGGCAGAGGGCGATGCGAGATGCCCATTTCCTTCACAGAAGAAGAGTGTAATGGTCTGTGACAAATTCAATGAGTCGCATTTCGCGAATAATAAATTAGGTGGCCTCATCAGGTATATTATTCGGCAGATAAAGGGCACACAAATGTTTTAGTACAATGCAATGACAATTTGTTGGTGTCATCTGTATGGCTTTGAGGTGACCGCACCAGTACTGTCAGTCTTGTGGCCCTGCCAGGCACGGTCAGACGCATTTGGCGCTTATTGAGGGTTTGTATCCGCAACATTTACTGTCCATCTTATGTACTTTGTCCACATGATCTTGTCTTGTGGACAAAGATACACTGTTGTTGTGGCTTTGTGAAGCTCTGACAGTACTGTATATGGGCAACAGTTTGTTAGAGCCCATAGTATGTCATCTTTATAATGCCAGTTTTTGGACAAAAAGTCTGAACCTTCCGACCACTATCCTGCTCCATCGCCACTACCACCTTGCAAATCATCTCAAATTTCGCAAATTCCTCGAGAGTAATCGCAGTAATGGCTCCAAGGAGCTCGAAATGCGAGGCGGAGCACCGAGAGAGAAGAGATTGTAATGAAATTATCGGTAACAAACACAATCATCAATCCATTGCTAGAAACGGGTTTCTTAGTTTCTTAAAAGTATCCGCCGGGTTTCCCCAAAGCGTCGGGTTCTAATTAAATGATCCAACGAGGTTAACTGCCCATTACTGTGAATTAAGTGCAAGTTTTCTTCGGAAGAGGCCAGCGCAATGCAGTTCGCCTGACCTTGAGTCATATCCTGACCCTTATGCAACCAGAGTCACTGCCCTGTAAACACTCAAGATTTGTCGAAACTAGGCCATGACTATTCGCCTGAATTCACTTATTTGTCATACGAACAACAATTTTTTGGGGGGCTAAACAGCATCAGGGTGTAAATTGCGGCCATTAGTTTAAATTGCATTAAGTTGGACAGGGATACTGCCAGCATAATGCTAAGTGAATTACAGTAATGAACCAGATGGCGGCAAGAGATATGATGACCCCCACCACACATGGGCAGCTAACAGCATGAAATAAATTGCCTCCACACATACCGTAATAATGGGGTCCTATAGCCTCTTGGTCTGAGATTTGATAAAATTTGTACACAAATAGCTCAACCATACATATGTAAACAAGCATTCCACCACAAGGCACGTAGCCTAACCTGCACATAATCCCTATCATTGTCTAATAATCGTGTAGTACCAGCAGTGTTTTTCCTCCCCTAGATTTGGCAGCAGCTATGATAGATCGAGACACGTTCCTCTGCAGAGATAATAGTCCGCACATGAACACAAGGAGAGGGGAAGGGGGGGTTACCCATCGACAGAAGCTGACGTTGAAAAATTGGGCAAACGACTCCCCCACATTTTCCAACATTCCCCCCCATAAGAAGACAAGCATCCTTGGATCCCTTGGGCCTGGTTCCTCCACTTATCGACTGGAAGGAAAAGGGCGTGGCCAAACAGCTTTTCGGGGATGGAAAGGCCCGGATTTTCCACCACCCTCCCTTGAACTGTGTCTCACCTTGCGATATTTTGGATGCCCCCATCTCTCTACCTCCAGTTGGATATAGTTGTAATAATATATGCAAGACGAGGCCTCCTACGCCGGAATTGATAAACATGAGACATGAGTTGCTTCTCTCTGGAAAACCGCAGGACCTGGGATTAAAGCCATGTCTAAAAGCAAGAAGGAAGAGGAAGGATTGTGTTTCCAGGGGGGGTTGGTTTATAGAAGGTTTTGCCCTGGGACTTGCCTCAATAGACTGCCTTTGTGATCGACTAATGGCTGCCATTCATTCGTCAAAACCCTTGTGGGCTTCAGCAGATCAAGACTGATTGCGAGGAAACGATTTTTGCCAAACTGTGTCGTCAAAATCTGCGGACTTAACAAATCAACTGTATTCATTAAACCTATATATGCTGTTGGCGTTACTTATTTTACGTGTTTGTTTGTTTTATTATCCGACCTTTTATAGACTCACGTAGGAAGATCCCATGGCGATAAATTAAAAGGCAAACGCTGCTTGCTTTGCTGCACGAAACCCACATTATTTTTTACACGACAAACTACTACTACTCTCACACCCCCTGGAGACACCCATAACATCAACTCGGAGGAAGTCAATTGGCCCCAGCAAATAGGCGGAAAGGACGAGTTTTGCTCTCCATGCATGCATTACCATAATTACAAACTACTCCCCTTACATTTTTAGCTTTCAACTCAACTCAACACGCGTGCAAATGGCTGTCCTCTACTTAATACCATTAGGTATGGCACTGCTTTATTTTTAACTAGCAGGATACCCGGGGTTGCTCTGGTTATGAAATTCTTTTCCATAGCATTTGGTAGTTACCTTTGCAATATACAATGTTGGCATACCTGCAAATTGATCATATTGCATGTGCATGAAGTCCCTCTTTTTCTCCCTCGATCCTCGATCTCTCCCTCTATCGATGCTATATCCGGGGTTCCTGCGCTTTCCTGCCTTTCGCCTCTGCTGCGGCCAAGGATGACCTCGGAGGTCACGTCCAATGTGGTAAAAGCATTCCCAGTTTAAAACTACCCCTAATGATTACCCTGTGGCATATGTAGAGGCCTCCGCATTGATTTGCATCTGTGAAATATAGAGGGTGTCTCAATTTTTTTGTCCGAACGGTTATCTGAAAATTGGCACGTAGCTGCTACTTTGTAAGCAGTGACTTGCAAACGGTGATTTGTCGGAGGAATGGGGATTGGGGAAGAAGAGTGGTACACATATCATGGCAGGTGTGACCCTCTTTTTTCCAGGCTTGACCCTCAACTTTCGGCGGGCAGGTATGCCACTTCAGCCTAACGATACGCAGGGAATATTCCCCGTTCCTCCGAAAAATCACTGCTTACAAAGTAGTAGCTACGTGCAATTTTCCGATAACTGTTCGGACAAAAAAGTTGAGACACCCTGCTATACAGGGTGTCTATTGTAACTCTGCAAAGACTTTCAGGGATAATAGAGGGGACCAAGACAAGTATTTTTGACATAGGAACCCGTGTCCGGAAACGTCATCTAGAGGGGGTTCATAGACAAGGAACGGGTGCGCTCAGACGCGTCAGGCGAGAGGCGCTAATAGTGCGGACTGTTTTGTTGATAGATGGCGCTCGGATAGTAACCAACGATGCAATGTGTCATAACCTGACAACAGCAGAGCCATCTAGCAAATGAAGT